>JAAILG010022266.1:0-12210 GCA_012026655.1 Hydrolagus affinis | reverse complement strand
TATATCAAATGCAAGGATTATTATTATTATTCTAGGTTGCATTTACTCTTATCATATGGCAATTGTAAGGGGTCCATCCTTGCCTCACCAGTTGATTCTGGGCTCGGTTGTTGCTCGTTGTTGCTGTTGTCGACATTCAGCTGCAAGAAATTTGCGCTCATCCAGCCCCTGATGTCTGACAGGCAGGCTGACAGAACATCAGGGGACTGGGGGTCGCAAAGTGAAGTGGAGAAATAGAGTTGCGTGTCATCTGCGTACTTGTGGAATTGTGCCCCATGTCTGCGGATGACATCCCCAAGAGGGAGCAGATAGATGAGGAAGAGGAGGAGGCCAAGGATGGATCCCTGGGGTACCCCACAGGTAACTGGGTAAGAGCTGGAGGAAAAACCATTTGTGCAGATGTACTGCTGGTGATTTGTGAGGTAGGACTCGAACCAGGCGAATGCGGTCCCACTGAGGTGGATGGCGGAGGACAGGCAGTGGAGGAGGATGGTGTGGTCGACTGTGTCGAATGCAGCCAACAGGTCCAGGAAGATAAGGAGGCAGAGGAAGCCCTGGTCGCAGACTTTGTTTGTGATTTTCAAAGCACAGTCTCTGTACTGTGGGCAGGGTGGAAACCGGACTGGAGGGGTTCGAAGTGGGAGTGGGGGAGTGGGAGGAGAGGTGGGCGCGGAGTTGGTTTGCAACAACGCGTTCCAGTGCTTTTGAAAGGAAGGGCAGGTTAGAAATAGGACAGTAGTGGGTAGGGTTTAAGGGATCTAGGGAGGGTTTTTTTAAGGAGGGGGTGATGACAGCAGTTTTGATGGGGCAGGGACTGATCCGATGGAGAGAGGCTGGTGTCCCTCTCCACCAGAGCATTTTGATTCCTTGGGACTCATTCCAAGATAGTAATTTCATCATGGCAGAATCCATTAGAGTGAACTCTTTTGATGTGTACAGCTGTCATACAAATCTCAATTATTGCTTTGTGTTCACTCGAGGGTAGCTTTTAGATTGCTAAAGAAAATAATTCATACATTTGGCAATTTAGGTCAATCTTTCTCAACCAACAGTGGTATTTTTGGATTGCATCCATGTATTAAACATCTATATCAGACATTCAATGATTATGACCTCATCCCTGACAATGTGTATGACTCCAGTTAGTCATGAAATCGTAAAATATCCAGGGCACTTTTGAGACACAATAAAGTAAGATTCCTGTTGCAATGGTAATTTTCTGAAATTCAATTCAAAGGATGAATATTTTCCAGGTTGGGAAGCAAAATGATGTGTGTGGGTATTTGGGATCCGGATGTCTTAGAAACCAAGCAGAACTCCAGTGTTGGCCTGAGACACATCAAGGAATCTGCTGGCCTTGTTTCACACAACTTTTGCAAATCTTGTACATTATGTTGCTTTATGTGCGTGTCCATGTGTGTATGTGTGTGTGTGTTTCTTTTGTGTATTTGTATCCATCATACTTTTTTTTGCAGATTTTTATTGGTGAGATTTCGATGTATTTTATAAAAACAACCAGGGAAAACCTCCTCCTTCAAGAGAAGACGATTATAACAGGAGAGTGCTGTTACCTGAGCCCACTTTTCCGGAGAATAATCAGGTTTATTGGTGAGTTTAAAAAAATTGCCTTGATTTTTGAATGGTAAACAGTTAAGAACAATAACAAAATTATACCTATAGAACACGTGAAATGTTGGGATGCGTATATGCATTTGGAGTGGAAAGCATTAATTGGATGGTGGGGGTACAGAGTCCTTTCAGTGGCAGGATGAGAACAGCAACAACAACAATAAAATTACATTTATACATTTCACATTGGGAAGACATCCCAAGGCGCTGAACAATCAGGTTGGGACCTGAGGAAAGGAAAGAGGCAGGGTGGAGGGGAGGGTCGGGAGAGAGTTGGGAGGGCAGCAGAAGGTCTTGAGACTGGCTTTGAAGGGGGCAAGGGAGGAAGTGAGGCGAAGAGACTGTGGGATGGAGTTCCAGAGTGTGGGGGCAGAGAGACTGAAAGTTCGTTCGCTGATGGTAGGACAGGTCAGGTGGGGGACATAGATCAGACCGAAGCCCGTTGAATGGAGGGGGCGGGGAGGTTCATAGGGAGATAGCAGGTCAGAGAGATAGGAAGAGGCGAGACACACCTATTCTAACACTATTCTATAAATCAATGAGAAATTGTACCTAAAAACAGTGCATGTAATGTTTTTTCAGAAATGTTATCTGTCTCGTGGGAAGAATGATCATTGAGTGAAATAATCAGTCGTGATTCATCAGATTACATGTCTTAATGATGGTTTTTAATATGGTTTATTAACCATGGAGAATGTCCAGTGATTGTTCACAAGGTTAATACCTTGGGTGAAGGGGCTTATCTTGATGAGAGACTGGGAGAACTGGAATTATGAAGACCATTTCCAGGTCTCTCTGATTTGCTCCTTGTCTCCTTGCCTCTATCCAGGTACATTTCAAAGTGTATCGAATTCAAGATCCTCATCCTCCCTTTCAAGGCCTTGCCCCCACCTATCTCTCTGACCTACTGCCTCCCTATCAGCCTGCCCACACCCTCCGTTCAGTAGACTCAGACCTGCTCCGCGCCCACCGCCCTAACTGCCCAACCATCGGCGGCTGGGCTTTCAGCCTCTCTGCTCCCACACTGTGGAACTCCATCCCGCAGGCCCTCTGTCTTGCTTCCTCCCTTTCCACCTTCAAGGCCGGTCTCAAGACCTTCCTCTTCGAATGCGCCTTCGCCTCTCCCACTAACTCTTCACCCTCTCCCTCCCTCCTTCCCCTTCCCCCTACCCTAACCCACTTCCCCCCACCCCGCCCGGGCCCCGACCTGACTGTTCAGCGCTTTGGGACGTCCTTTCGACGTGAAAGGTGCTATGTCAGTGCAATTTGTTGTTGTATCTCTTTGATGGTGCTTTCAGAAAGAACTACAACAGGTGGAGTGAAGCAGTAGTTAGAAGCTGACTATCGCTTATTGTGACTTGTGCCTCATCAATATCATGAAGCTATCATAAAGCTAATGGAGTTTAGAGTAGGCTAAGCCATTGCAAAGCCTGCAATGAAGATATTAGGTTGTGGATACCAGAACAGGAGAGCAGCCACTGCACTGCTAACTGCAGGGGATCAACTCACTGCAGTGTGTGGGTGCTTGCCTAGGACCAGCCACTGTATCTGAATGTGGCATAACATTTTTTAAAAACTTGCCTTTGATAAAACCTTTTAATGTTAGGGGGAACCTCTTCTCCTGAATCCTTACATGAGTGTTCGGGGACCTCACGCAAGAATATCAGTATTGAGAGTTCATTGATGCTCACACTGTTATCTTGTGAAAAAAAAATCTGAATTACTACGGGAACCATTTCCTCAGTATAAACTAACCAGGATCAGCAGATTTTTGCTTTGGATGTTTGCAGTACTAAATTGTTGCCTCTGTTTTCTGCCTTTTGCTGAATGTTGGATGAGTGCTTGATACAACCAAATTCGAGTTGAGTAGGCAGGACAAGATCAATAAAGAAGTACTCATTAGGTTGTGGTACAATTTGCTGTGGACAAGTTATGGCCGATATTTGATGTGAATAGCAGACCATTAGGTAGCGTTGGCTGCACATGACTTCATATTAGTAACCTTGAGGTCAGTTTGTCTATCAGATCACTTAATAATAATATTAATAATAATCCTTGCATTTGATACAGCGCTTTTCACATTTTCTAGATCAAAGTGCTTCACAGAATATACTGTAATGTTAATTGACTATATATGTGGGTGAAATGCTGTAGCTAGTTGGGCACAGCAGTGTCCCATAAACAGTCCTGGATTGAAATGGGCAATTTTGTTTAGGGATTATTATTAAATTTGTGGAATAAGGAAATTTGTCCAAGATTTCACCCTATTGGAATTGAACCCAGGTCTCTCGCTTGTAAGGCGAGTGCTCTAACCACTGAGTACAAGACTCTGAATGGCTCAGTTACATTGGAATCAACAGTGTACAATTGGTTTTGGCAGTGCCAGGGTTCCCGTGTTGGTCACTGTACTGTGACTGTGGGGCTGCTTTCAGTGGGATTATTGTCGCAGCTGAATTGAGAAACTTGTTCCCATGTTTAAGATAAAATCTTATGTTATCTGCTGGCATTCCACTTTGGGCAGATGGATAAGCACTAAGGCTTGTTGTAGTAGTCAGCAGCAGTCTGAAGCTGCCTGGATGACTTTCCTTTCCAATCTAATACACGAAGATGCTCTGCTCTGGGCAAAACACCCAACACTACTTCTTTATTGATCTTGTCCTGCCAACTCAACACAAACTTGGTTTCATGTTGCATATGTCTCAAAACAGTAAAAGCTCACATAAGTCGTAGCAGTCAGGAACATAACATATAATATATACGTGAAATCTAAGTTGCAGGCAAACTGTATAAATCGTATAAAACCCAATTTAATCAATAATGTACACTACGTATGTGTAATTCAACAAAGCCGGTAACTGTGCATGAGGTAGTTTGTACCTGCAGCCAGTAAGTGCGCATCCTGTGATGGTTGAGACTATGTTTGCTGTGATTCAATGCACCTTGACTCGTCACCTAATGCTCATTTACTGGCAAGCATTGGACTTGCATTCACTCGTGGAAAATTTAAGTTCTTTTGCACATGCAATGGATCAAGACTATGTTTCCTTTGACTCAATGGGTAAGTGCGAGAGTAATGGAAGATAAAGGAGTGGTCTGCAAGTTAGGAGATAATTAATACGATGAGTGCAAAGAAATCTGAGAGGTTTCGATAGAAAACTATTGCAGGTACTTCTTAGATGATTATACGATTTATAGAAATAAGGTTTATATCAGTTTTACTGGACAACAATTTTACATTTATATGGCATGTTGACCTGTGAATTCCTAAAGCTCAGTGTTTAGAGCACTTGCTCCGCAAACGAGACCTGGTGAGACCTGGGTTTGTTTTCTGGCTGGATGAAATGTTCGGCAAGTTTCCTTGCTCCAAACGCCACTATTTACCTAGCAGTAAGTAGGAACCCAGTTACTGGTTGATTGGCGGATTGCTTTTCCGGAGATAATAATCCTTCAAAACAATAATAATTTAACTCAATTGACGACTGTTTGTGGGACACCGCTATGTGCAATTGGCTGCCACGTTTCACCCATAAATAAACTATCAATTCACTTTACAGTATATTCTGTGAAGTACTATATCAAATTCGAGGATTATATTTTATTTATATTTCACGTTTGGAGAGCATCTCAAAGCAGTTCACAGAATAAATAATAATAAGAAGAAAACTTTTGCACTGTATATTATTGGCGAGTTGCTTATATCTTTGACTCACTTTTTGGTAGCATTTGTTTGCTTCAGTGCAGTATTAGGGAGTTCTGAATTGTCGGACTTCCAGGTGAAATGTCAAACTGAGATTCTGTCTGCCTATTCAAATAAACATCAAAGATCCCATGGCACTATTTAAGATATGAAAGTTTCCCCTCCAGTAATCTTTCAGGTGAATTATTTGTATTTGAGTTTAAGGTTTAAGTCAGGCAGCGAATCAAGATTGTTGCTCTTGAGATGGCAGTGACCTGGAAATGCTGTCCTTTCAAAGAGAATGCTTCAGGGTGCATTCCAGGTACTGGTCTGTAGCTCAGTGATTAGAACACTTGCCTTACAAGCCTGAGACTCGTGGTCCAATCCAGGCAGGTCAGGGCGAAACCTTGGGCATGTTTCCTTACTCCACAAGCCTAATAATAATCCCTAAAAAAAAACACACACAATAATAAAAAAAAATGTTAATTTCAATCCACGACTGTTTGTGGGACACTACTGTGTGCAATTGGCAGCCGTATTTCGCCCACAAATACACAGTCAATTCACTTTACAATATATTCTGTGAAGCGCTTTGAGACCGTCTAGAAGATATGAAAAGCACTATATTACATGCAAGGATTATTATTTGTTGCTTTAAAATGTGAAGCATTACTGAATAAATGAAACATCTTGAAAATAAACCAGAAAGGCAAGTTTAGTAAATAGCTGGGAGTCGTATCAAACTTTATCATCACAACCTGCTGTTGCAGTTAAATCTGAAAATACAGATGATACTACAAGTCGTCCATCCCTAAATATTACTTTGCTTCTTCATTCGACAGGTGTATTTGCCTTTGGACTATTTGCTACGGATATATTTGTGAATGCAGGCCAAGTGGTCACAGGAAGCCTGACACCGTACTTCATCACTGTTTGCAAACCCAATTACACAGGATCTGACTGCCGTTCCCACACTCGCTTCATAACCGGTGATGCCATTTGCACTGGGGATCCTGATGTTGTTTCAATGGCTCGACGATCCTTTCCATCCAAGGATGCGGCGTTAAGCATGTACTCTGCTCTG
This sequence comes from Hydrolagus affinis, assembly GCA_012026655.1. Classification (NCBI taxonomy): domain Eukaryota; kingdom Metazoa; phylum Chordata; class Chondrichthyes; order Chimaeriformes; family Chimaeridae; genus Hydrolagus; species Hydrolagus affinis. The sequence goes on along the minus strand of JAAILG010022266.1, from coordinate 5,821 downwards.
TATGCGACGGTAGGTGCTCTGTTTCCCCATAACGGGGCTCAAATCTGCATAGCCACCATCTCATTAATTAACCCACATTGCTATGCTATCATAGTTTTTTGGCTGTGCTTCTCACAACAGGTCACTGTTTAGGGTTACAGATTAGTTTGGATGAAGCAAGTCCTTTGGCCCATCTGACCTCATTGCTCCAGAACACCCACCCTACCATCCTCTCATCTCAGCTTCAAGATTTCTTAAATGAGTTAAATATCTTGTCTTTCCTCCATTCAAGCAATGACTAACTCTGCCTTTCCTCATCTCTGCAGTATTGGCTGACTCCGCCACTACCTTACCCCCAAGGCCACTGAAACCCTCATTCACGCCTTCATTACATCCCGGCTCGACTATGCAAATGCCCTGCTTGTCGGCCTTCCCAATTCCTCCCTCCACAGTTTGCAGATGATCCAGAACTCTGCGGCCCATGTCCTCTACCGCTCCAAACTCCGTGACCCCCATCTTCCCCATCCACACTCGACTGCATTGGCTCCCCATCATCCAGAGGATCTAATTCAAGACCTTCTCACCTCCTCCCAGACCCCTCCGCTCAGCAAGCTCTGGCCAGCTCCACGTCCCCTGTCCCCTGACCCACCTGCCCCACCATTGGTGGGCGAGCCTTTAGCCTTTGCCCAACCTCTGGAACTCCAGCCGCAGTCCCTCCGCCTCGCTCCCTCCTTGCCTCCTTCCAGTCCTGCCTCAAGACTCTCCTCTTCTATAGCCCCATCAGCAACTCCTAATCTCCACTTTCCCTCATACCCCCCACCCACCACCCACTGTCTCCAGATCGAGTCTGAAACAATGACTGTCCAGTGCCTTGGGACATCCTCCTGATGTGAAAGGTGCTATACAAGTGTATTGTTGTTGTTGTTTAACGACCCTTGCTGGCAATCTCTTCCATTTGAGAATTCCCTGCTGGGTTATCCTCTGGAAACCTTCCTGGTCTGTGTCCTGAAACTACCATTTGCAGTTTGAGGTTGCAATGAGATAGTAGAATGAACAGGCACAGGTTTAAAGCAGTTGCGTTTTTGCAAAATTTAGCTGAGGTGAGATGATGGGTGGAAATTTAACTGGTCAAGAAAGATCTAACTGTGGCAGACATAATTGAGGTACCCATAATTGCAGTGTAACCCTTCATCAAATAACTCATGAAATAGAGAAAGGTATTTGACTGATTTCGCTACTCATGACCATGGTTTAAATGAATGTTTCTCATTTGCTGAAATAATTTTGATTTGGTCGTGGAATAATTAATATTTTAAGTCCAACTTATCATGTAATCATTTCCTCTCACTTGATGAGTGATACTTGTCTTACTGTAGATTTTGGTAAACAATCCAATGTTTCTATATAGTAAATAGGTGTAACCTTAGGGACCTTCAGCCAATCAATTGGATCAATATAAACACAACTGGCAATCTGGCTTCACCTCACTATGATGCATTCGGATGATTATTAACACTAAAAGAGTACAGAAGAGGCTTTGAGAAAATAATTGTGCAAATAAAAATAATTTGCAGATAGATTAATAGAACAAATTGCAGTTTAATGTTTAACTATAATAGTTACAATGTGGATTTAAACAAGTTTCTTTCTATGGTAAAACACTTCCATTGCACATCTTTACTGATATGTCACAGACGTCCTACATTTTCGGAGGTCTCCAAATAGCAATGTGAACGAATTAGGGTGTATTAGCATGGTAAATATAATTCTTTCAGTTACGTCAGCATTGGAAAATGTTTGAATGTAATGGAGACTGTTCTTTTATATTGACCTATCACTCTCCAGAGACGATCATTCACATGATGAGTGACCTACACATTTTTAACTTAAAAACTCATCAATGCCTTCCAGGTGAAAGCAGTTGAAATTTCAATCCTCAGACCCCTTGGGGCAAGAGTTCACCTTTCACTTCAGGGACACTCACACTAAAAGTTTTGAGAAGCTCTGTTGGGAAATGATCAAACTGTATGTGCTTAGTGCCTTCTAGTGGTCAACTTGTGCGTTTCTTAATATGAATGCCAAGTTCACTTATTGTACGAATGTTCTCCTTTTCTTTACAATACCTTTCACTGGATCACAATATTTGAAAATCAAAACAAAAGATGAACAGTGTATTTGGAAAATAAGTTCTGCCATTCTCTGTATGCACCTGACAGTTAGTGCTCCACAGAAGGAATATTGAGTCTCAGATAATAATAATTAATCATAATTTTTGCATTTGATTTAGCACCATATCACATTGTTGAGACATCTAAAGTGAACAAAAGTCGACAACCAGTTGTATATACCAATGACCTGGGCCAATAGAAAAGTGTGGAAATATTTGCCAAACATTGTGGGGCATTCGACAAATTTTGCGGAGAATTTTGGAGAAATTTTCCGGATAATTTGCAGAGATTTGATTGGTGCTATCAAGAGCTGCATTTTGGGAACAACCCAGATTAAAACTATAGGCATATCTTTCCTGAACATGTAGTTATGTTTAAAGTACAGGTTGACCATCCAAAATCCGGAGTTCCGGAATCCGGAATGTTCCGGAATCCAGACTCCGAGACGATTGGTGGCGGGGTCATCTGTCATTTTACGGATTTACGGTCATCCGTAAAATGTTCCGGAATCCGGACACCCTGTCAAACCGTTTCCGCCACCAGCCAGGCCCAGTGAAAAGTCAAAAAATGAAATCCAACGACTGTACAGTGACAAAAATTGCAAGAATAAAAACGCCAATCCTAGCTGTTCCAGGCCAGGTCTTCACAGTCACCGCACCGCTGCTCCTGGGTCCACAGCAACACAAGTCCCTTTGGTCAGAATCAACTCTGAGCCAGGAATTTCCAGACTCGGCACGTGCTTCTGGCGTTCCGAAGTCCGGAAATACTTGAACCCGGGCTTGGGCGCTTCCGGACTTCGGACATCAGAAACTCGCTCCGAAGTCCGGAAAAACACGAAAACCGGCTCGGTCTCGGTCCCGAGGTTGCCGTATTCAGGACGCTCAACCTGTACTGCAAATGTTAATTTGAATAGTACAGCACTTACCGAGAATTGGTCGCAGGAGCTCAGTTACAGCCGCAGGCACGAGAGGTCTGGGACAGATCACACTCCGTGTACATGTTTGTAGCAGAGTGGGTGTTTGTGGCGGATTCCGTGGAAAAATTGCAGCCGTACTTTTCTGTTGGCCCAGGCAAATACCCACAAACAACCATAGAGTAAGTGACCGATAGCCAGATCAGAGTGCCATGATCCTCCACAGTGTTCCTTGCATATTGCCATGTTATTCATTTCTTACCAGACACATGTCCATCCAGTTAATTTTTGGCGTGTCTCTGTTACGGTTTCAGATGTACATCACAAGCACGATAAAGACAAAAAGCAGCAGGTTGGCAAAGCCGGTGCTGTGCTTAGGGGCACTTTGTGCTGCCTTTTTAACAGGACTAAACCGCATCTCTGAGTACCGGAACCACTGCTCTGACGTGATTGCAGGCTTTGTCCTGGGCACCACAGTAGCTCTGTTTTTGGTAAGTCTGTTGGCAACTTAATTGTGATGCGACTTGGGTCTAGTCTGTTGTAGCTTTAAGAAACAAAGCTCAATTAGATCCAATAAAGGGTGAATAATTTAAATTACAACTACAACTTTCAGACATTTTAGGAGCAGAACACAATCTTACCGTCTCCTTTTAGATTCTCAGTCAACATGACCTTTCTTCCCCATATCCCTCACTAGCTCTCCATTGGGTTGCATTCTCAATCTAATAAAAGGTAGATGGTACGTCCGTTTAACATCCCATCCCAAAGGCAGCACCTCTGAGAATGCAGTGCTGTCCAGTACTGCACTGGATTGTCAGCCTGGACTGTGAAACCTTGTACACCTGTCTCCCATGTTCAACCACAATAGCTCCATCCACGACGTCAACGGCTACAAGAACCATTTCAAGACCCTCCTCTTTGACCCATGCCTTCGGTCACCCTTCTACCCCTGCCCACCCTCCATCCTCTTGATGCTAACTACCTGCTTCAGGTGTGGATGCCTGACTGTCCAGTGCTTTGGGATGTCCACCTGACATGAAAGGTGTTATACAAATGTTATTTGTTGTTGTTATATAGCTCCCTACACAAGGCAGAGACTTGGAGCGCTGGGGAGAGAGGAGGTGACCTTAAGCAGGGTCAAAGAAGAAGGTCTTCAGTCATCACCTGAAAGAGAGGAAGGTGTGGGCAAGGCAGAGGGATTGGGGGAGAGAATTCTAAAACTTCAGGGTGTAGTGCGAAAAGCATGGCTGCTGATGGTGAAGTGGAGGGGTGAGCAGGAGGCCAGAAACAGCCGGGCAGGGATAGCGGGTAGCGGAATGGGGGAGAAATAAGTTATAATAATGATGATAATATTTGCCTTTATTTAGCACATTTCATGTCAGGAGGTGTCTCGAAGCATTTCACAAGGCTTATACTGTACAAAGTCATCAGTCATTAAGACTTGCAAGCATCCTTCTTAGGCAAATGATTGCCTCTCCATTTCTTGCTTCCACCCTCCACTTGCAATCAGAATATTTATAGATCAATGCTATCATAAATCTCCCATTTGTGCCAGGGAATATGTGTTGTTCACAACTTCAAAGGACTGCAGACCACCGCACCTAAACCTAAACCTGAAGACCCCCATGGACTACCATTGATGACATTCCCTCGGGTGGAAAGCCCACTTGAAACTTTGAGTGCACAGGTAAGCCATTGTTTCTCACCTCTTGGATTAACGCTGGAAAGATGGTCTTTATTCTTGACGTCCAAGCACTTACCCACACAGAGCAGCAGCTAAGACAACTGGGGATTCTCACAACACTAAACATGTACACATAGAAACTTCAATACATAAACAGAAGACCATTTAGCCCACCATGTCTGGGAGTGTGAGGGTTCCTTGCTCTGATCTTACCAAAGGCTTGATTGCCCATTAAGAGGGAAGTTCCATGAGAGTTCAAACTGAAACTTTTGTCCAACATCTGATGTTTTGCGGGTTTTAAAATGGATGAGTTCAGGTAGACCTCAGCCAAAAGTTAATTACCCTGATAATCCATGAACCAGAATCTGGGTATCTCAATGATACTGGCTTGAGACTGCTATCAAATGATATCCAGTATGAGCAACATCCATTAATGTTGAACTGAGAAATATCCATTAGTATGTTGAAGGAAAGATAAACATTAATAAGTAGATTGAGATGTATCCAATAATAACCCATATGAGAGGTACTGTTGAGATGCCACACTTAGGCTAACCTATTGAACCAGGCACAGAGAGATGGGTCTTTTAATAATAATAACCCTTGCATTTGATGTAATGTCTTTTCACGTCTACTAGACGTCTCAAAGCACTGCATAGAATATATTGCAAAGTGAAATGACTATATTTGTGGGCAAAAAATGGCAGCAAATTGTGCACAGATGGTCGTGGATTGAAATGCCTAGCAATTTTGTCAATTTTGAGGATTGTGTAGATTTCTAATAGGATTCCTTAATAAGAAACTTAATAAGAAACAGAGTAGGAATTATTTATTTGAGCCATTGTAATATTGGATAGTTGAAATTCTCCCAGGCCTGCCCACAAATATATAAATGATCTTAGACGATTATCTATCTATCTATCTATCTATCTATCTATCTATCTATCTATCTATCTATCTATCTATCTATCTATCTATCTATCTATCTATCTATCTATCTATCTATCTATCTATCTATCTATCTATCTATCTATCTATCTATCTATCTATCTATCTATCTATCTATCTATCTATCTA
>JAAILG010022265.1:0-12203 GCA_012026655.1 Hydrolagus affinis | reverse complement strand
GTACATGGCTCCTTGGAGCAGAACTGGCTCCGAGATGACATGTTTGGCGACGGAACGTCAGAATCGAGCCGGCCCTCTGCGGTGGGCTTGGCAGTTCTGTTCCTGAGCCAAACGGGACCACTCGGTCCTCAGAGGCACCAGAAACATTCCCTGACTTCCTATCTCACATTGGGCCTTGGGATCGTTTGACGTTCAACCTGACGTTCAACCTGGTTAGAGCACTCGCCTCACAAGTGGGAGGCCCGGGTTTGATTCCAGCCAGGGCGAAACCTTAGGCAGGTTTCCTTACTCCGCACACCCGATAATAATCCCTCAAGATAAAAATAAAATAATAATTGGGTCAGCCAATCCACAACTGTTTCGCCCACAAATATACAGTCCATTCACTTTACAGTTCTGTATACTGTATTCTGTGAAGCGTTTTGAAACACCTAGAAGATTTGAAAAGTGCATGGATTATTATTTCTGTAATAATTAAAGCCTAGAATTCAGGCGATAAGATTGTTAGTTACTTAGAGGGTGCTAAAACTATTGCAATTAAAGGCTCTATTAATCATTGTAATCCCACCCTTGCTGGAAAGGTTGGTATTTCCACAGGACTCGAGGTTAATTCGCCCTCGTTCCAGGCTCTGGGTTGCTGGCAGAAGGACTTTGAAATCGAGTCTGATTTTGCAGGTATGTTCAACATTGGTGCTACATATCTGTATCAGATAATGTAGGAGGATGGAAAGAATGTCAGTGACTTTAGCAGAGAAATGTTGAATGGGCTCTTACTGCTACGTTCCTCACATACCTCCCAACACCTCTCTGTTTTTCCACATTCCCTACGTTTTTGTTTTAGTCCTTTACTCGGACTGAAAAGTGACCACCATCTCACTTTATCCCGAAAGCCCTTTTCATTAACAATGGAACAAAGCCATTTAGCTTCTTTAAGAGCACATTTCATTGCTTCTCCTTTAAGACCAATTCTTTCAGTCCCATTTAGGCCAATCCCTCAATACAGATCGAGAGAACCTTTGGACTGTGATCAAGGGTGGGAACCCCAGGAAAGCTGATACCCATTCTTAACATTGGAGTCCTATAGCTCAGTGGTTAGAGCACCCGCCCAGCAGGCGAGATTTGGGTTCGATTTCGGGCGACCTTGGGCAAGTTTCCTTACTCCACACACACAATAATCCCTCAAAGAAAAATTGGTCATTTCAATCCACGAATGTTTGTGGGACGCTGCTGTGCGCAATTGGCTGCCGCCCACAAAGTATACAGTGAATTCACTTTACAGTATGTTCTGTGAAGCGCTTTGAGACGTCTAGAAGACGTGAAAAGCGCTTTATCAAACGCAAGGATTATCATCATTATTATTAACATCTGTCCTGCTGTCTTGTCTGAGATGGGCTAATTCAGCACGGACTGGCAGGGAATCAGGCCTGGAGACATCATGGGGCGATCACTCACCGATTGAACCAGACACCTTTTACAAGAGAAGTCAGAACTGCACCGTAAGCATTGTCTCCCTGTAAGCATCAGTCACTCCTGCCTGGTCACTGTGGCACTCCATCAAAAAACCCTCACTTTTCCCGCTCCATTCGTTTAGTAATGTAACATGCTTGAATTTGATCACCTCATCCAGACGTCTCAAAGCGCTTCACCGAATATATACTGTAAAGTGAATTTAACCGTGTCTTCTGTGGGCAGCAGTCCAAACAAAAGTCAGTACGGATTGAGTGACCAAATTCATTCGATATCCTACAGAATCCTATGTATCTAAAGTTGTTGTTGTTGGTTGCTGAGTGCGAGCCGCTCCCATCATTGTGCAGACAAGTAAGCAGCTTCCCAATCCCAACACAAACCGCAGTCCTGCACGTCACAATGTCTTGGGCTCTGGGCACTCTCCAGTCTCCTTAGTTACTTACCATTGTAGTGAAACAGCTGTGTCTAATCCTATCTGTGTTGCACAATATATGCATTGCTTTGGTATTATTCCTTATCCACTCGTCAGAACATCGCCGACTTACACAACTACGTGTGAGCTTTTAATTCCTGTCACATCGCACGCTCCTCTTAATACTTCATTCCAATTGTACTTATTCCTAAATTTCTAGGGGCCTAATTCCTACATGGGCTAGCAGTGGGGTGGGGGGGGGAATTGAGTTTAAATGGAAGTAAGAGTGGAGTTATCAGCTCCCATCTCAAAACATTCAGGTAGAGGCCCTCCAACCCATTGCTTCACATTCAGCCAGTTTCCAACCCCACCTTCTGCTCATTCCAGCACCAATTTGTTTCTGAAAGTGCATCCAGGGCAGAACGGTGCCTTCAGACCCATGGCAACTCTCAAGCCGCCAACTCTACAACTGTACCCACTGATGGTGAACAGGCTGATGCAATCCGACAGCAAGGGAGAGGGCCAGGATTAGCACCAGAGGGGAGAAGAGAAAGGGAGAGAAGCGCAAGAGGTTAGAGCCAGGCAGCACATAATGGGACAGACAACAAGTGTTGACAGTCATAGGGAGGAAACCAACTACAATTATATCTGTGTCACAACAGTGGGGAGGAGGGGGAGACGAGCGACATTCCAAGCACAAAACACACGGTGTGTACTGTACAACATAAAAGCTTCAAGGGAGATGGGTGGTAGCTTGAGTTGGCTGTTGCTGCCTGTCAATCCCTCGGCCTGGGAAAGCAGCCCAGACTGATAGGATAAAAGCTTCTCTGTTTCATGGCTGTAATAGAGAACCCTGAACTTAAGCGTTAAACTAGTTCTGGGTGGGTGTGGACCAACCACGGCAGGAATCGATAGGCGACCTGTACAAAACGGTTCATTCTGCAGTCAACACAAGACACAGATTTAGTTCAAATGTTTTACTGTAGGACCTTTGAAACAAAGCAAATTTTCATCCAGTTATCAGAGCCAGAGGCAGCACGACAGGAACAATCTTTCCCAACATCCAAAAACTCAAATCATTGAAAGTTTTTTTTTAAATGTCATTTCAATTGAAATTCAGATATACCCTCGATCTTAAATCTAAATATACCTTCCATCTTTTTAAAAAAAAAATCTTCTGCGCAGATCCCAGGTTGCACTGGCTCATGAAACTCGACCGTACAGATCCGATTAAAAACAAACGCTTGAGAATTTAACTCAATGATGATCTTTTGAACACTCGGGAGTCAACTGCACAAAATCTGATGAGGAAAATAGTTGAGGTGGCTGTGGGTACCGGCAGACTGAACTCAACCCAGCAAGGCACCAGAAATCTCTGCTCAAACCCACTCACTGGCAGCACTGTAGGGTTTTTTTGTTGCTAAAAACTTTTATAGATGTGAGAGCGATGCTTGTTTCATGTACCATTCAGTGACCCACTCCATACCCCAACCCCCCCCCCACCCCACCCTCCCACTCATACACAAGTATGTAGTCTCCACACCACAGAGCACCTCAGCGGCAGTCAGAGTGTCAGACGTTTGGCTGCTGGTGTCAGTTCGCAGGAGGGAGAGGTGTTGAGCTGCTTCAGTGTTTCCCTACAAAATACAAACTGCACTATCGCACTTACGTTCTGCCCATCTCCCCCCCCCCCCCCCACAACCGATGGAGAAAGGACCCAAATAATGTCACAGAACCGTGTCAAGCGCCACCGGGCAGAATTATACGCCTTCACTACACCACAGGCGACAGAACCAGGCTAGGTATCGGAATTAATGGACTGATCGCAAATTTCTATTCTATCCCAGCTGCCCCCACACTCATTGATCCTTTAACCAAGTTCCATTTCCAGGTAGGAAACAGAGGACACGTTTGAACGGATTTCACACTGGGACAGGACCGTGTGACTCTCAGCGATTGCCTAGCGGTGCCTGCTGGACATTGCCAGCTCTCTCTACATCTAATAAGACGCGGGGGGTTCAGTTCAGTCTGCCGTCGATCACTCGCTTTGTCCACAGTTTATGATGTACAACAGTAGAAGCGTTTAAACTCCAATCAGGTGAGGGCGCTGGCTGCTATGTGGAACACAAGGTTTTAAAGCCATCCCCTCCCACCCCACCCCGGTCCCAACCCCAAAGGTTAGCCGCGGAAACCAAAGAAACCCTTGATGTAGCCGGTGAGGCCTCCTCGTCCTTTCTGTTCCACTTTGTCTTCCAAGGGTGGGAATGTCGCGTGATTCAAAGCCAGGTCGAAAAACAGCGGCTTGCAAGGGATGGGCTGGAATCGCGGTGGGAATTCCACCAGGTGGGCGTGTTTTGTGACCAGGGAGGGCTCGATGGAGAAGACTTCCAAACGCTCTGCTAGAGGCTGTGGGAGAAGAGGAGTCAACAAGGTTACAGTCAGCGCTAAGCGCACGGGCAGGACATGGCAACTGTTCACACATTGCCCAGGTTAACAAGGAACACCGCGCACCTTTGCAGAGCTAACTATACCAACCCTGACTGTGAGGTACTGAGCGCCTGCTGTGCTTTCTGTGATACGGTCTATAGAATATTAGTCAGCAGGTTCTCTGAATATCCACCGAGCTCCTGACCTGGCTGCTGTGAATCCCACACAAAAAGGCGCCCTGATGAGTGGCCCGAGTTCAATAATAAGCTGTACTGTTTAAGCCGAGTGCCTCTTTAAAGACTGCAGGCTCACCAAACAGCCACAAAAACACACACTTTCTTTCCTTCCACACAATTCACGTGTTGAACGTTAACCCGACCTTGTATAATCACAGTACAGCACCGAAGATGTACACCGCTAGCAACAGTGAATCCCTTACCTTGTTGTCTTTGACCTGAAGCCGTGACACCATCTCAGAGACCTCGTCTGTGTCTGCGGAAACAGGAATGAACACCCATAAATACATCCGTGTATTTATACAGCCTCTCTCCAGGCGCAGCAACATCTTGGAGCTCATCGCTCGATGGTGTCAGAAACCGAGCAGCGGGTGGGAGAGGGAGCTCGGGACAATCCTGTACCAATCACACACTCTCCCACCACAGTGCAGTGGGCAAAGCCACCAATACTCCCTCCTCAACACAAATGCTACAGTATCAGAGCTAGTCATGGTTTGACACGCGTGCTTTCCATTTTTGCATCACTTTGAACAAGAGAAGCAAAGGCTTTCCCCCATCAGTTCCCCTGCCGTTCCTTTCACTAAAATAATAATAATCCTTGCATTTGATAAGAGCGCCTTTCACATCTTCTAGACGTCTCAAAGCGCTTCATAGAATATACTATAAAGTGAATTGCCTGTATATTTGTGGGCAAAACGCGGCAGCCAAATGCGCACAGCAGCGTCCCCACAAACAGTCGCGGATTGAAAATGACCAATTTATTATTGCTTTGTTTGAAGGATTATTTTATTATTAGGCGTGTGGAGTAAGGAAACTTGCTGAAAGTTTCTCCCCGCTCGGAAATGAACCCAGGAGTCCTGTTACTCCATTTTTAGAGCTACAGCTCTAAAATGACTAGAGCAGCATTCGGCTGAGTAAGTCAGCACACTCACCCAGAATAGCAGCCGCCTGTAGAGAATACTTCTCAGTGTTCACTCGAGCAGCGAGTTCCCTCATATCGGGGAGATCCTGCACAAAACAGGGCACAGTTAATCCACATCACAGGGAGACCAGTGGTCCTCAGCTAATCAGCTGAATGCTTTTGAATGACGTTCGCTAAACACCTTACCTGCAGGTTGTTTGTAGGCTTGCTGGTCAGTGTCTGGAACTCGGAGATGTACTTAAGCACTCGCTCGTACAGGACCAGCACCTCACTCCACTTCTTCACTAAGACGTAAGACTGAGCGATGAAAAAGCACCTGAAATGCAGGCAGAGACGGTGAGAGGCAAGTCACTCATCTGAGAAACAGATTTGACGCTGCACAGGGAAGACAGAAAGGTTGGTATCTGGGGAAAGGGTGGCATCAAATCGCCCAAAGGGCACTTCTTTATCAGAATCCCTCATGATCTCGCAAGCCTTGGAATTAAATCTTCACACTGAATCTGTATGAAGCGAGCCGCAATAGAAGGAAATAAAGAGCATGGCTGCAAAGGACCACATCCAACAACCCAAGATTCTAATCATTCTACAGCCACAAGTGGTTGCGATATGTGGATATGGCCCATAAAGTGAAGGGGTGTCTGTGATGCAGGTGGTCGAACAGTACAGGACAAGACTAATAATGATGTCATTATTAATAACAAAAAAAGGGATTATTATAATAAAACACTTCACAGAATATACTGTAAAGTGGACTGAGAGTATTTTGTGAGTTAAGACTGAGCCTCTGCATTCCTTGGTGGGGCGGGTGGGCGGGCGAGAGGTATCGAGGCACTTAGTTCCTATTCCTTTCTACTGTCGAAAACTCCAGCTGAGACATGCACCTGGTGACATGGGTGAGGATCAGAATGGCCTGAGCAAGAATTCTCCCACTGTCAAGCAGCTCACTGTGGTCACATATGGCAAAATGGCCACTTGTGTGTGTGTGTGTGTGTGCGTGTGTGTGGTGTGCGTGTGTGTGTGGAGGGAGAGGAGTTGTTTGAGGTAATTACCTACACAATCGTTTGATCACCTCTTTACCCACCTGTAGGCTTTGTAAGCTAAAGTCTTCAGCTCCACCTCCTTCTGGAAGTTCTTATCCTCCTCCAGCCCCGGGAGTTGGGTCAATTCAGACAGATTCTAGGAGAGTACAACATTCAGCGGTAAACAGCAACCTGGCAGCCTGTACCCCTCATCTCACCCCAGCCGCCCACCACAGTGCAGGAAGCAGCAACGAGAACTCTGGATCTACACATTGCCCCCTCCATCCACCTCGGGGACATTAAATACTAGTCTGTTAGAGCCCTGTTCACAGTAGACCTCCTCCCGACTGTCCATCCTTGAGGGCTCTTGAATCCACAACATGGGGGAATCCAATTTCCTAATCTCACATTTGTGCTCCTTCCTTCAAAGTAGAGTGGCCTCTTCATCAACACACAACACAACCCACTCCACGTCTCAGTTGCCAACAAAGACATTTGCAATTCACCGATTGAGTGATGCATATTGTGACTGTTTAGAGGAAAGAAGCTAAACGCAGTCTCAACGCACACAGCACCGGCAACAACGCAGACTCCTGTAGCTCCTGTACAGCGCCTTTCACGTCAGGACACTCCTCACGTACCTGCAGGATGATCTCATACACGCGGATCAAGTCCTGTGGCCTCAGGACTCGCTTCCCATCGTCCTGAGTCAACTCGTTCAGCTGCTTCTGCAAGGCCTCGGCCATGCTAACATTGCGTTTTATCGCTGTGGACAATTTAATGTAGGCAAGGTAGCTGCAGAGACACAAACAGGAATAACTGGTGAACAGCACACAAAATACCGCAGATGCTGGAAATCTGAAATAAAAAAACAGGTCAGGCAGCATCTATGGAGAAAGGAAAGTGAGTTAAGGTTTCAGGTCCACGACTTGTTCTGACGGAAGGATCGTGGACCCGAAACGTTGCCGTAGATCCTGCCTGACCTGCTGAGTTCCCGGCAACTTCTGAAGCTGTGAGTGAAGGTCAGTCGTACAAACCCAGAAAGTGTATGTCTGTTTAACAGCAGCAGAGATGCATTTATATATTAGCTCGGAACTCTGCCTTATGCAGGAGATGTGATGTACAACCTGCAGTCACGAGCGACAGCCACAAGTTGGATTAGACTTTAATATTGGGACAGGTCGACTGATATTTCTGCCTACAATGGAACCACATACAGTCCAACCGCATAATGCAAAGACAAAACATTTTAGTTAGATGTACAAGTTTTTGTTGGGAGAAAGAAAGAAAGGAATTCACGTCTGCCTAATGTTTTCCATGTTCTGAAATATTACCAATTTGCTAAGCCAAACAAGCCAACCACAATGGTATTTTCCTGCGCTGTAGATGATTTGCTATGTTCCCCCCTCTGGGAGTTGTGGAAATCTAACCCAGGACCAGCTCCTACCTGTGGAGATATTGCAGAATGGAAACCTTCCCCAAATCAGGCTCGAGAGACCGTTCCCTCTGCTTCTGCATCTGAAGAATTCGCAGAGAGAGCGAGAGAGAGAGAGAAAAAAAAACGATTAGAATCACAACTAACGGTTAATATGGTCGGCTCGCCACGGAGCGGGAGTCTTGCAGTTAAGCGGCATTACAGATACGACTCGCTCTTTACAAAGTTTCACGTTGCTCCTTACCGGGTCAGCCCTCAACTCCTCACGGACAGCCTGGATGGCATCGCGACATTCACTCAGCAGGCTCTCGTACAAACGTTCTTTAGCCTCGTCAGTCGGAGCCTGTAGAGCAAGTTACATAAACAGCAACAACAAAATTAAACTTGTATAGCACCTTTCATGTCAGGAGCAAGTCCCATAAAGCTGCAGGTCAGCCTCCATAACCGTTAAAACTGAGTTGAATGTACAAATAAGTGTTTGGTTTGTATCTGATGATTATTTTTGTGCATGTGGTCGAGGTGAGTGATGCTGAAACCGGATTCAAAATGTGGATTTTTTTTTTCTTTCTTATTATTCTTCATCAGTGAAGACAACAGGTTAGATCCAGAGTAAAGCTTCCTCTGCATTACCCAGTCAAGCCCTACTGCAACTTGTACATACATCACAGTTTTCCCTACGCCACCACATCAAGCTATACAATGCGTTAAACAGCTTGCCTCTCAAGAGGAACACAAACTACACATTGCCAGTTTAGGAAGGAACATTGGGTCCCTGTGTAAACTGGGTTCAGACTGTACAGCCATTTCATATAGGTGCTTTTTTCAGCTGGAGCCCATCATAGCACCAGCCTGAGAACAGTGTGCACACTGCACCAGCCATGGTCCCCCCCAACTATATCAGAGACTGTGCAGACTAACTAGAGTCCAGTCACTATGGAGTTAGGTGAGCTCAGACAGTGTGGGTACAACCATGTCTCACCATCCTTGGGAGAGGAGGAAAAAGCCTCTCTTGTTTGTATCACAGGAATTTTGGTGCCTCACGTTTTGTGTTTGCAACCGTCCCTTCACTCCTCTCCTGGTTCCCCTATATTTTAAAGCCTGCATCGGAATTTAATAGGGAATCGGATTTACACTTGAAAAGAAAAGATCTGCGAGGCTACGGGGAAAGAGCGGGGGAGTGGGACTAGTTGGGTAGCTGTCAAAGCCGGCACAGGCACAATGGTAGGAATGGTCTCCTTCTATACGGCAGGATTCCACGATCACCATCAGGGACTCTGCTACACAGAGCATGATCTGTGTGCGGATTTTGCATTTCATACAATAGAAGTTTGAAAGAGTATGTGCTGTGACTGGATGTAATCAACAAATACTAGTAACAATACTGTAACAACTGTAAATACTCTAACAAGAGGCAAACTAAAGGGATCCTTGAGGAGTGCAGAGATCTCTTTAGCTGGTTAGGGCTTTTGTCAATCGAGAAACCCAACCTAATTGAGGTATTTGGGTTTGGAGCAGAATGCTGTTGGGCTGGTTTGGAACCAGCTCAGAGATTGTTTGACTATAACAGCTTTCTCCGGGATCCAACACAATAGGAATCCAACCCCACCTGCAAGTGTAACTGCTAACACTAAGCTCCGAGACAAATGGAGACATTCCTGACCAAAGATACCACAGTGGTTAGCCCTCACCCTCCAGGAGTTAAATGAGTAATACAGTATATCCTCATTATAAGGCAGTCATTGGGATCCATAAAATTCCAACCCATTTTATAATCTTATATTATTGTTTATCCAATTAATCTTTCATTTTTTCAATCATTTCAACCCTAGTTAGTGTTCATTTTGCTCGTAAATAAACTTTAGGCAAGTTTCCTTACTCCGTATGCCTAATAATAATCCCTCCCAAATAAAGCCACAATAATAAAATTGGTCATTTCAATCCACGACTGTTTGTGGGACGCTGCTGTGCGCAATTGGCTGCCGCGTTTCGCCCACAAATACACAGTCAGTTCACTTTACAGTATGCTCTGCGAAGCGCTTTGAGACGTCCAGAAGACGTGACAAGCGCTGTATCAAATGCAAGGATTATGATTGTATTATTATTGTTATGAATGAGGTGCCACCATGAGCTTCCCACAAGTTGGGGACACGTTGTAGTGCACAGTGAGCTTGCTGCACGTCAACTGGGCAACAGTGAAACCCACCTTGTAACAGGGCACTTTGTAACTCAGTCCTGTTACCTTCTGTGAAATAAGACGGCAAACTTCATCTGGTATGTCAGAGCTGCACTACGGGTGCTTACTCCCATTTAATTTACTAAAGGGAGCTGAATTTATACACTCTTCAAATCAATTTCTCAGTCAAAGAAAGTGTGTCACTGGAACATTTCTCTCCGCTCTCTCTCTCTCTATCATCTTTTTGGTTATAACTAGAGGCGTTGTTGTTACTCTTGCATGTTTATCGAGAGCATTCCATTTCCTACAGTCACCCGAGTGGGCAGATTGAACACGAACTGTCATTTGAACGCAGTGACAGAAAAGACCTCCTGAGCCAAAGGGTGGGAGTGCTCCAGGCTGATTCAAGCGATTCAAGAAACCAGTTCAATTCCAGCAACTCCCTTACTAGCACACCTCTGCCCACATAAGTCATCAACAATCCAGTTCGTCCCAAACTCCCGGTTCCCCGATACTGCAGCAGGTGAAACACAATTATAATAATCTTTGCATTTGATGTTGCGTCTTATCACACAGCTGTCAATCCCTGTGCTGAGTTTGCTCTGTGACCTGGGTTGGTGAGGGAAAAATGAAATCCCCACCCCCCCCCACCCCACCCCTTACAAATAGTGAGTAAGATAACATTGGGGAAAGGGAAATACAGAGCTAGCTCTCGATTGCGCAGCACGGGAACACGGGCGAGCTAAGCTAACACACCAACAATGGCTGCTCGGGCTAGGTTACAGGGGACGTCTGTGACACTGAAGCTGAAGGGGTAATAGGGAACATTAAGGAGAACGGACAACCAGACACTGCCCTGTCAGACTTCTGACACCTGCAGGTCACAACCAGGATCACTACCGTACACAACCTCAGAGCTAGCGATGACTTAACACCGTACACATTAATCGGTCCACAGAACAGTGCTGTCCACTGTCCGGACTCCCCCACCGACCACATCCCACTAGTCACCGCCTCTCCCCTCACCACCAGGCCCCGACACACCCCACCCTCGCCCCCGACCCTCCCCCAAATTCTCTGAGTAACCGACCTCGCCTATCCTCTATCTCCTGCTAACCCAGATCCCACCCCCGGCTGGTCAGGTTCCCCGCTCTAGGAAATCAGACCTGGACGGTCAGCGATCCCCCTCACCTAGTGCCATACCTGGGCAATGGCCGCTTCGTTGTCAGCCAGGCCGAGGAGAAAGATTCTGACTTTGTCGATTTTCACCGGGATGACCCGGCCCCTCCACTCCACCTCGCTCATGGTGGCCGCCTGCTTGGCTCTGGTCTGTGTGATCAGCGTCTGGGGGGGAAATGACGAGCGAGAGAATCACCGACAAGCGACGGGCGAAGGATTATAGCCCCTAGAGTTACGCGGAGAGAGAGAGAGAGAGAGAGGGGACAGTTGGCCCGGCTGGCATGCGCCTTGCTCACACAAACGGAATCCTCACTCATTCCATGTGACACGGCGAGTGGATCACATTCTGCCATCCAATCACATTCGTCCAAATGCCAACACCATAGCTTGGCACTCTTTTAATGGGATTGAAAGAGAGAGTCCGACCGAGTCACTGCTCTCTTCGAGTCAACAAGATTCATATGGACTGTCCAGCATCTTGGAACAACCCCCACCCCGCGCCCCCCGATTTGTGAAGTGCTATACAAACCTATGCTTGCAGTGTATCACAGAAAATGCCATGGGTGGTTATGACAGTGGAACAGAACAGAAATAAGTAAATGAAACTTTACATTAGCCAGTGTTGTATTCCCAGGAACTGCAGGGAATTCCTTTACAACTACTGTGACATATATCGATGTGTAAAATGCTCGTGTTCTACGCCACGTTCTACCACTCGGGACACAAGTATCAGTCAATTCTAAACAGTAACTGCTTACATCCAACAGTCCCCCACTCTCTCCGGATCTTAGTCGCATCTGTATCAGCTCATTCATGGCAAGTGGGTCACCTGCGAACAAACAAACAGCAGACCTCAGTGTCCACATTTAACAGCGATGCAACTCGAGTACACAATAAAGCAGGCTGGATTTAGCATCACAATCCCATCTTGGA
>JAAILG010022264.1:0-12211 GCA_012026655.1 Hydrolagus affinis | reverse complement strand
TTGAAATCCTCCAATGTAAGAAATGTACAACATATGTCATCCATAATAATATGAAACTGGTGGAAACAGCGAAAAGTAAAACAATGGATTTCCTTCTGTTCTTCATCTCTGGGTCACTATCTCTCTCACCTCTATTCGTATCCCCATTACTCTGTCCCCGCAATCTACTGCCGGCTCGACTGGCCATCAATATGTGCCTGACAGTCAGGGCGTTGAGCAGCAAAATGAGTACAAATGGGTGAATTGGGGTTAAAATATAATTAAGAATATCAAACGCTGCCCATCTGAAAGATGTAAAATAGCTTCTTTTCGGATTGCATCCCCATGGTATATTGTTCACTGTGTACGCTGGCTCAAATACAAAAGCCCAGGGAATATTTGCCACGAAGAAAAACATACTCAATACCACTATAACTGAACCTGATGTTTTTTCTAAACAATATATTGTTTTCCGATTTTGCAAACAGATGGCAACGTATCGGTAAATTGTGAAAGACACAGTGAACCAGACAGACATGGACGTTGCTGATCCAGCCAAGACCATAAGGACTCGACACACAAGGGTGATGGTCACAAAGGGATTTCGGAAATAAAAAGGAATAATACGATAGAAAATCACGGATATGATAATCACCATCAGATCTGATGTTGACATGGCAGCCAGATAGCGAGTGATACACTTGGAGAGACCGCACCTCCCTCGAGACAGGACCACAATCGACAATAGGTTAGCTGCAGAGAGAGAATGAGATATGCGGAGAGATAGAGGGACATACAGTGAGAGAATAGAAAGTGAGAGAATGAATGAGAGAAGGAAAGAGTGATGAAGAGACAGATACAGATACACTCACACAGGAAACTGCAAAAACAAGACGATATGGACACAGATACACGGATAGAGAGTGAGAGAGAGTGGGAGACAATTAGAGAGTGAGAGACAGTGGGAGAGATGTAGAGAGTGAGAGTGGAAAAGAAACAGCAGTATGAACAACAACAACTGGCACTCATATAGCATCCCTGGTGCGTGCCGTGTGCTTATGCACATGTACCATACAGAAACAGTCACTATTTGTATACGCAGTTTTCCCGATGTAAAACCGAGGGGAAAAGGGTAGACAAGGGAAACCGAGGTCACCAGCAGAAATCAGTCCCAATCAATCCAACATCAGTCGAGAGACTCGTTGAAAATCTTATAAACTGAGAGAGAACTGGAGGAATAAGCAAACACACACACACACTCGAACACACACACACACATACACACAAACACACACACACACATACATACACACATAGAAACAAACAGACACACATAGGATCAAACACACTCGGAAGGTGAGAGGTAGAAACAGATAGAGAACAGTGATTCACACAAACAGATAGAGCTAGATACAGACTGACGTTAAGAGAGAAATACAGAGCTCTGGATAATCATAGAGACAAACAGGTGTAGAAACTTACAAGGACAGAGAAATGAAGAGATGCAGACAGAGAAAGAGAGGCGGGAGAGAGAGTGCAGGAAGAGAAATTTATATAAACACACAAACAAATACACAGCTACAGATTTCACATCAATGGCTATATGATTGTTTGAAAATCTGGATGGAGTCTTACACTGACTGTCTGAAATTTACATTGTAAATCTAATATTATTGTTATTTTTATAGGTGCACAACATGAAACATCGGATTTGTATATAATTTTTAAAGGTTATATGTCGGTAAGCAAAATGGACATATATTTATAGTACATATATGTACATATGAAATGTACATATATGTACATATAAAATGTATATATATGTGGAAATGCACCACATGTCTCCGGATGAAATCTCCAAGAGAGACTATGTAGATTAGGAAGAGGAGGGGTCCAAGGATGGATCCTTGGGATACCCCGCAGGTAACTTAGTGAGAGCAGAAAGAAAAGCCATTTGTGGATCTTGTAGTGCTAGTGGTTGGTGAGGTAGGATTGAACCAGGCGAGTGCACTTCCTGAGGTGGATGACGGAGGACAGGCGGCGGAGGAAGATGGAATGTTCAGGCAGGTCCAGGAGGATGAGAAAGCAGATGGAGACCTGCGCATAGATAGAGAAGACGCCGTTTGTGGCTTTCATAAATACAGTCTCTATACTGTGGTCAGGGCGGGGCGGAAACCGGGCAGGAGGGGTTCGAAAAGTGAGAGGGAGGAGAGGTGGGCGCCGAGTTGGTCAGCAACATCCCGTTCGAGTATTTCGTCGAGGAAGCACAGGTTTGAAAAAGGGTGGTAGTGGCTTGGGTTTGTGGAATCTGGCGAACGTGTTTTGAGGAGGAGGTTGATGGCAGCATTGTTGAGGTAGGGAGAGATTGATCCTATATAGTAGATTACTAAGTTTACCTTGGAGAGTTTTGCCGAAGAAATCCAATTAAATTCCTTTCTCTTTTGAAAATTTTCCATAATATTATTGACATTTTGTAAGATAATTCATATCTCTCTTACTAAGTTCTTATTGAAATCACTTCTCCTACGGTAATGTTCAGTGACCCGATACGGGGATGTGAACATAACTTTCTTATACTTTGGTGCGAGTGATTCATGTTGAATTAGACTGGCAGCTTTACTTTACTGCAAACTAACGAAACTAATAAGTTAGTTAAACAACTTGCCAGGACCTCCAAATGCAGCGAGAATCGGATAGTAAATACGACTTATCCTGTGTATCATCGGAATTTCCATCTCCAAAGAAAACCGACGGTGCCTCCTCTCGCTACAGACACGAAAGATCTCAGTAAGAAGACAATGGTCATGAGTACAAAACTCTGCCTGTTTTATACCAACAGAGAACGCTTCACTGGGCAGATTTAATGCCTGATGAATTTGAATTTCAGGCGTAAGAAAAACACTTATTCTCCAAGGAGCTTTGCACCTTAATTCAATTGGAGATCCACACAAATGTAGAATTTGACCCCGAGTCGGATGGGACTGACAAGAGGAGAATGATGATGGGGAAGAGAATGGAGCTTTGAGTTACCCTACAATATATCCCGCTGTAGATAGCAGGCGAAAAGCATTTGAAAGACAATTTTAAGGCAGATTGTTAGGTCAGAATCGAACCGTGGATTGCAGCACCAAGAAACTGGAAGACGGAGCAGAGATAGCGAACGAGGATTGCGTGAAAGATTTTTTTTTAGAAACACTGAGAATCACAGGGAGCCCTGGAAACATAGATAGCATGATACGCTTGTGACATTGAGAAGATCGCAATACTACAACTGGTTAACTAAAGTGGTTCTAATATCCCACAACACACGCATTAATTTCATCAGCGCCAGAAAATATGTTGCCACACGATATTATCAGTAAAAATACATTAACGAAATCCAAAATGCTGAATATTTAAATATACACCAGGAACAATAGATCACTTACTGTCACACTATCCAGTCGAAGCACAAAGTACCTGATTAGCTATACGTGTGTTGCGAGATGTATTCACTGGAATCTCTGTAAACAATTTAAAATTTATTTAAAAAATAATTGGTATGAAAATCAACCTGAAACATTGACATCGAAAAATTAAAACATCATACCATGGGACTCCCAAATACATACAAATGGAACTCTGTATGGTAGCAACCGAAATGCAATAATAAAAATAATAATCCTTGCATTTGACGTTGTGCTTTTTGGCGTCTTCTGGACGTCACAACGCGCTTCAGACGATATACTGTAAAATAAATTCACACTATTTTTGAATGGAAAACGTGGCCGATAATATCACGCAGGAGTTTATCACAATCAATCATGGATTCAAGTGATCAATTTATTACCCTTTCTTACATTGAGGGAGTATAATTAAGCAAGGAGATTAAGGAATCTTGACCAAGGTTCAGCCATGCTGGAAATCGAGCAGCTCTAGATCTATCAAGTTTGAGGCTAATGCTCCAAACACTAAGCTACAGGGCACTGTGATCAAAAATCATGCACGAGTTCAAATCTTGCTCATGAGTTATGCAGTCAGTTTACATTACAAACGCTTTGAGACGTCTAGGACACAAGATAGATAGCAAGATATGACGATGCACTACAGCAAATGCATCGAGAATTAATATTAATGCGTATGCTCGTATTGGGATGTTTATCTCACGTGCTCACAAAATAAAGGAGAATAATAGCAACCCACCGTGTATTTAACCAAGCGCCTTTCCTTTCCTTTGAGTTATCTCAAGGTGCTTCAGAAAATACCTACTGAAATAAATGTAACGAATATTTTATAAGCAAAGGGCGACAGGAAGTTACGCACGGCAAACAGTTGTGGATTAAATTATCTATTTTGATCGAGTTATTATCCCTACATATTTATCAGTAAAGCGAGACATGAAGAAAAGAAATGCTACGTAAGACTTTGCTTTGAAAAAGCCAGGGTCTTCTATGAATTGCTCCAATGAGCATGTTATTGGGCTACGTATGGACATAATAAGCAAGTATGTTCAAGTTTCATGTACATCTAGAAAATTTAAGTGCATGTACTCAGGAACATAAATTAACAATAGTTCCGACAATCATCGGAGCTAGCTTCTTAACGTGATTAGGAATTTTCCTCAGAAATACCTGTTGAACATATTACGTATTAACATCTTTGAAACTCATCAAGTTATGTATCCAAACCAAACCATTTCATGCATCCCACCGAAATATGCGAAAGCTATGATTTAGTTGTTGGAAAGGAACGTAATTTCCTCCATAGAGGGACACTTCCTAATTTCCAATTTTGCACAGTTTTGATGCGAAGGCAAGAGCCACGGCTTGAGGCCACATTATGTGAAATCTGCAGTTTGCCATTCATATCACTGTCTGCCAAGGCTCCCATTGATTGCATGGCAATGGCTACCCGAAACATTAAATGGGAAATGGGAAATTAGCTGATCCGCTCCTGCTTCTCATTCTTATATTTTTGTGGAATGCTACAAGCACGCCAAGCTAAGGAACTGGATCACTGAGATCGCTTCAGGTGATTTGACCAATCCATTGCCAGCCAGTTTACCAGACCACGTTTCAACCACTTTGGTCAACACTGTTGAAGTCAAGCAATCAAATTATCCGTACTATACCAGTTTTACTGCTGTGGTGTGAACATCATTGAAGTGCATTTGGAAGTCACCTCTACAGAGCGACTTAAATTATTAATAAGATTTTAAAAGATTTAAAACACGATTATTATCGAATATATTATTGACCATCATTATGCATCATGCATTATAAAGCAAACTTATTAAAGTGCATCAACCATGTCCGTATCTAGAGAAATGCCAAACAGTGTGACATTTTGTGAGTTAGTCTTATTTCTTGAAAAAACAAGTTGCCACGGAGAAAGACCTTTCGATAATTCCGTTACATTTGAGCAGATCTTCTTCCTCAGGAAAAGACGGTTGGACTTTCTTAGTTTTATCATTTGAAAACGGTTCGAGGCAAATCAGAGTCGTGATAAGATGATATATCAAATGCCAACATTCATATGCTGCTGGGAAGCGTAGTAATTTGTATGTACCTGTATGATGATGCAATTAGTGTTCGTAATTTTTATGAATATATCTGTACTCATTATTTTGAGTTTACTACCATATGTGGCGAGCTAAAACAGCTCAAATCAGGGGCAGAAATGAAGGAAACTCACCGGGTCTGTCCCCGCATCCATCAAGTCTCCAATTGATGGCTGCAGGAGATTCATGATCAAAATCGCTGTGAGCAGGGTTCGAACGTGCGCGGGAAATTTCCCATTGGATTTCGAGTCCAACGCCTTACCCACTCGGCCATCGAAGCAGCTATTGCCGTTCCATGCTGGAAGTCTATTACTCAATGTATAACATTTCGTAAACTGACGAATGGGGAAAGCTATGAAGTAAAGCAGCCCTGGTTATTGTCTGATATTGTTTGATCAGCACAGATATCCTGCTGTGCCTCCCAATTCAATTTAACACGTTGAACCTGTTTGATGACATTCCCAGTGTCATGATATAAACCAGGTAAAATTTCAGTTGCCATTTTGATTCACTGGATGTAAAATGATATCAATGATAACAGAAATATTGTGGTCGTCCATTTGTACGTCCCATAAGCAATATTAGAAAAGAGAAGCGAGTTTCTTCCTATGATCCACTGAGCAATCCCTATTAAAACGTTGTTTTCCCACTGGCTGTTTGCTGGATGTAACTGAGTGCAAGTTAATGCAGCATGTCGCGCAATACATCTCCACGCCATAAAACGGGTGAAACGGTGAGTGGCGTCTCCAGATTAAGATAAATCCCGACATTGGTTCCAACAAGTCAAATAATGGAGAATTATTTTACGTAAAAATACGAATTAACCACAAATGCTCATAACGGCAGGATATGCTTGTCGTGGAGTGGTTAAAAGTGATGGAGCAGAAAACTACACAGAGAAACTTTGATTGAATCAACGACTATATTGCATTGAAATTATATTCCGCTAATGTTTATAGGGCGGTTTTCTGTTTAAATAATCCAGCGTTTGACTCCAAAATCCAGTATGAATTAAGAAACTTAGTTCGGGCGACGAATTCAGCTTCATCACAGGGAAATTAAATACCCCAAAATGAATAATGCCGTCATATTGGTAAACAAATATATTTAATATGTTTATCAGTCGTAATAACACACGAAGTATACAGCGCGGTTGATTTGCAAAACAATTTGACGTTTGCTTTTAAAAGTAGCATTGTGTCCAAGTTTATCGAAATCAGAAATGTTTACAGTGTACATTGACACTGTGCAGCGTTTCTCGACGAAGCGACTTCTGAACGCTCTGAATATTTATTGTGGTGCAGCTTTGCTGTGGAAGGGGTACACAAACATTCCATCACATTGAAATTGCGAAGAAATTCATCTTGATGTGCTTGGTTTGATATCGAGTATGGCATTGCAAACAAAGTGATTACAGACGTGCAATGCTATCCACATCAGCGACAGTGGAAGTCCTCCCCACGTAAACTACGCCTTACAAATATAAGTTTGTTGTGTGTTGTGTTGCTGATGTTCATATCAAATGAAATACAGTGTATGCACATCAATTGGTTGTATTATTAGGAAATTTGAATAAGTTGTGGAAATGGAACTAAACATTTGGGAAACTTTATTCACAGAGGGCATTTGTCCCTGTCCTGGCCAATATAACCCCAATAAAACTAATCATTTACGATATCGTTGTTTATGTACAATTTGCTGTTGAGCTGCTGCCCATAAGCAAATAATAATTCCTGTTTACAATATATTCTGTGCTGTGGCTTTTGACTTGGAAAAATTTCCGACTTCAAATTCTGCTGCTTGGTAAAGCTGATGGTTATCTAAGGTTAAGTAATTCCTATATGTCTAACTACATTTCAAACTATTCTCCAAAATGAGTTGTTAATGAGTTGATTCACATTTAGTCGAAAAGCCTTTTTGCCCGAATTTATCAGGTGATTGGAGAAAAGTAATTGTCTGATGAGAAAGCAATCACACAGTGGTCAGAGTCTCCAAATATTTATATTCAGATTCCACCGTTGAAAAACTCATTTACAAATGTTGTCATTTATCATCAATACAGGGCTTATCTGTGACCGCAATTAATTCAATACAATGATGTCACTTTGTAGCAGATGGGTGTTGACAGATGTCTTTGTGGCGCAATTGGTTAGCGCGTTCGGCTGTTAACCGAAAGGTTGGTGGTTCAAGCCCACCCAGGGACGGTACTCATCCAGAAGAAACCTGTACTTCTTCATTTATGTTCTAAACTTTTGAAAGAATTTCATGAGCTTCATGAGGATGGAGGTGTTGTTTGCTTCAGTGCCAATTTTCTAGGATATGTAACTGATATATTTATCTTGATATCCGATATACAAATCCGAGGATATTTTCAAAATTATTCTGATCTGCAGGAAGGCTTCGCACAGGACATTGGCAACTCATTTAATTGCAGTTAATATCTCAAGATTCATCCAGGATTATCTTATAGATAATCAGAGACATGAACACTCGCGATCGGCAACATTAGTTACACTCGGCATCTACTCAACTCCAACAATTAACAACCTCAGCCTTGGAGATGCTGAAACCTGGAGCTCATCATCCATCTAAGTTAGAAGTTGAGGTAGAATCGATTAAAGCAAAATTCACGAAGCCACTCCACTCTCAATTATCCATTATGTAAGTGTTGTGTGTAAAGCTGTTGAAGTTTATAGCAGCTGTGGGTTTATAATTGATCCCAAGTATTCAGATAATATTTTTTGCAATAAAAGCCAGTCATCCCAATTGTTCACCTTGTTAATATATGAACGATGCTGCGATGTAGGTTAAGAGAAAGTACACCCATAACAGCAGCAGATGGCGTGTTAATTTATACAATTTAATAACACATAGTCTCTTATGCTTTTCAGTAACTGTTCTGTATGTGGAGCCAAGTGTACAGCCCTGATCGTATAGTGGTTAGTACTCTGCGTTGTGGCCGCAGCAACCTCGGTTCGAATCTGAGTCACGGCAAACACCATCCCATTTAGTTTTGATATATTCCTGAATTGTTTCAATGCAATCTCAATGCGCAAAGAATGTAAAATTTTCAGCAGTTTGCACTTAAACAATGTCAACTATAGAGATCTAATCGCCGGTGATAATATAACTTCAATTCTACTGAGAAAAAAACTGTCTCTCTGCGTGAACAAACCTGCTGTCACATGAAGTTTAACAGATGAACTACAATAAAAACTTCTGATAGTCAGACGGATATCAGAACCTGATCATCATGCTTATATCATGATTGTGAATTCCGTGCTGCCTACATGTTGGAAATCCTGCATTTGGAATGGACTGAACTTAGTTTATTCGGAGTTCAACTTCTGTTTATTCGATTCCAGACAGAACCAGAGAGTGAGAAACTGCTGGAGAATAACCAGCGAGAAACAAATAACTGACAGCCGAAAAGGCCCCCGCGATATCTTTAATTGGATGAGTTTCTGCTGATCTTGGTGCCAAACAACTCAAGTTAATGTCGACAATAAATTCACGGCTGTTTGTTTGGATGAATTGGTTTAGAGTTTTACCAGAAACACACTGTCTTATTTGCCAGTTAAACAGAATATCATAGGAAGGTCTGGGGATCGTCTCGATGATGTGTTAGCACATTATATGATAGAAACATAGATTCATAGAATTTTACGTCACAAAAGGCCCATCTAGTCTAGTCTGTGTGCAGTGAGTGTTGTGTGTCCTGTTGTAGGAATAGGAAAGGTCCTCAGAGCGGGAGTGGGAAAAGTTGCCAGAGTGGGAGTAGTAGAAGTTCCTGAATTGGGAGTGGGAGGAGTTCTGATAAAGGAGCTGCTTGATTCTCTATTGGCAAAATACGATCCACAGATCAGCAGAATTAAAATGGGAAGACAAAAGTGCAGGAAGATTTTGGAGTTGAACAAAAATAATAACTGACAAATTATCGGTAGTTCATTATTAATCTAGATAGACAAGCAGAGAGACGATGATAAGATTCGAGGAGAGAATTGATTGTAATGTTGATTTCTGTCTGAAACTACAGGAAATTTAGAAAGAGATGTGTGCTTTAACTCCAAGCATCTAGGAAGGAACATTAGAACAGGGTGGCCACAGTTTTCAACAAAATCTACTTTGAAATGCCAACCCCCAACCCACGTTACATTAACTGGCACACCATGACCCTCTCGGCCTTTTGCCATTTTGTGTCAATCTCCTCTCTGGCAAGCTGCAGATATCTTCAGTGAGTGTCGTTTCCTTGCCTAACACCTATGGACCACTGTCACGCAGAAGGTCATGGTCCGCAACATCAAATTCCTCCACGGCCTCCATCCTCCCGCACTCTGTGACCACCTACAAACTCCTAACCACCTACAAACGTTTTCACTCCTTCAGCTCAGTGGGGTCCAACGATATTCACGTTGCCCACGTTTCCCATTCCACAATTGGAGAACTGGTCTCCAACCTCTCTGCCCCGCCCTCTGGAGCGGCAATCAACCATTCATCGATATTGTCCATTCCATTGTGCCTTAGTTCCTCGTCTGAAGACGCTCCTCTTCAGCCGTGCGTTCGATTACCTGACTTTCCCTCCTCCCCCCATCCACCTCCCCACCTGATCCGAACCAACTCTCCAGGAGCGGACCCCCTCCACTGTTTATTGCTTTTGCGTTTCACCCCGATGTGAAAGGCGTTATAAAAATACAAGATGACTTTGTGTTGACGATTCAATCAAACTACCCTTGACCACTCTGTGGTGGTCACCGCCTATCAGGTTCGATACATAAAGGCTTCAGCTTCCCGCATTCACTGCAATGACACAAGCACCTGCACATGGTCTGAAACCAGACATATTGTCTGCACATTTGTTGTACAGTACAACAACAACCATAACAAAAAGTACATGTAGCTAGAGCTCTTCACGGCGAGCGTGCATCCCAAGGCTTCCGCAGTTCCCACATGGAACACGATTTGTATCCAATATCTCAGATATTTATGTTTCTTCGGTTTGATCAGAAGGGTTTTTATTTAAAAAAAAATAATATTATATAATCACCTCCTACACACCTACAGCGATTTATCACTTGTAGAAATTCGTTCATCAAGTTTCATATTGTTGCAAACTCTCCGTTTACAGCTCACTCCGTTATTCTCTCTCTTTCAGGTTTTCTTCTGTGCATTCTGTAATCCATCTCCTAGCTCCTTATTAATATATATGGAGTTCAATATTGAACACAGTGTCAAAATGCCTGGGAAGATCAGTTGTGAGCTCTATTAAATTGCCTGTAATTGTGCGAGATCCAAGAACCTCCATCATTAAGATTTAATGTCCGTTTGCTTTTATTCACTTGTATTTAAATCACATTTAACAACAAAACATTCCTATTATCTGAGCCAGTCTTCTGGTTCTGCATAACATTGAACTGACCAAGACTGTATCACAACCACAGAACCGTTACTCCATGGCCTCCACTGTTCTCCATAGATGGAGCTCACTTGGCTAAAACCAATGAAAACTCGTGCTCTAGGTGAGGGTCGAACTCACAACCTCGGCATCACTCGAGCAAGTACTGTCATATAAGTACCGTGCGCTAACCTATTGCGCCACTAGAGCTGCTTTAGTATATTTTCTGGTTCTTTATTATAACAATGATAACATCACATGAGCAGCAGGCTATTAACGTTAAATTCCGAGTGTGGATTATTTGAAACAACATTTTCATTTTGAGGAACGACTCGCAGCCTCATATTTAATGGAAGAACTTGCAAACCATCAGGTCACGTAGATAATGTGTACAGTTTTTAGAACATGAAACAATCTAATATAAGATGCACCACAAGTCATACAGGAAACTGTTGTGCAGAATGACGTATTTGAAATTTGATTGAAAAAAACACTTTTCGCTTGTTCTCCTTAATGAATACATGCGACTTAAAAGCAACTGTTTGATTTTGTAACCTTGTGCTTGTTAACGAATACTTGCGATTTAAAACCAAACACTCTTTGTGTTTTGTAACTTTGCTCTGAAAAGGAATATCAGCATTTTGTTTAATTTTCAATAAATATGTCATCAGAAACTACAGTTTCTCCAGCTGCTTGCTAATAATTGGTCATTTTATGTGTAACAAGTGTACATATTGAGCTCTCACTATGTGAATGCCAGGGAGCATTAATCACCTATCTACTTCACGGTGGGCAACAGGAATCACAGATCTTGGCTTTGTCACTATCTTTATTTCCATTGGTCACAAACAACAGTAATAACCAAATTACAAGTCTTCAGCGCCTTTCACGTCGGGATGAATTTCTCTGCGCTGAACAGTCAGTATTTACACTCCATATGTAACGAGAAGGAGTCCAGAATCACCGTTGAAAAAAATACACTTTTGACCATTAAAGACTGCAACCACACGTGTTCAAAAACCACAGCAATCTTAGAATGATAACGCGAAAAACAACTGTTGTATATTGACTTATTAGGATGGTGTGCTGTCGGCAACCAAATTGTTTGTAAGGTTCCACCGAGATTTGAACTCGGATTGCTGGATTCAGAGTCCAGAGTGCTCACCATTACACCATGGAACATGTGGCTCCAAATCGATATTGTTCTGAGCATTTGAATACTCAATGTTGTCGAACTAATCAATTGTGGGCGTGTTACTTGCAGCCAGAAATACGCAGCGGATTCAAAAAGCAAGTTCTCC
>JAAILG010022263.1:0-12173 GCA_012026655.1 Hydrolagus affinis | reverse complement strand
ACTATTGTGTTTTAGCTTACCCCAAAAGCAACCATTTAACAAGGATTATATGACATATTTTAATGGATGACTTACATTAGAAAGCATTTTTTTTACATTCTTTATTCGTTCCTCAAAGTGCACATCATTGTACAGTAATAAGTACACCACCAGAGTAGAAATGAGATGTAAGGAATAGAGCCTAAAACTCTTGCAGTCATTTGAAACCCTTATACAACAACACACCACAAAGTAACCTAATCATTATGCAGATTCTCAAGCACTTTTCTAAACTCCATAATTTTGGGAATGAAAGAATGTGTTCATTGTTATTTGGATCAAAGGCTTTGCTTCCTAGTGTATGATTAAGTACTCTTGGCTTCCATTTGATGGTTACTAATGACAATTATTACAAATCACTCTCTGTGTGTGTGTCTGGGAGAGGTGTGGGGGTGGGGAGGGAAGCACAGTAATTGCAGTATATGTGAGACTACAGGGAGGCTCATCAATTTCAACCCAAATTCCAATAATTTTCAATTCCGTGTGGGATTTGTCCCTCAATTATTCACACTGCTCTGTTTTAATTAACAAGAGTTTCTGGCTTTTCATGTGGGTGTTTCAATGGTGGTTTGTTGGTTCAGCAATGCAATTACTATCCAGGACTTATGAGAGTATATTGAACTATAAACTCAAAGTTATCCCAAATCAAATCTACTTCCTGCATAATGATACTCTCTATGGCCATGTGGGCATAATCACATTCTCTATGTTCATGTGGGTATTGTGATTTATAGACTATGTAAATTCATACCTAGTTCTAATGCCACATTGATTGTAGCTGCTATAGTCAAATCTAATTAAAAGTACTGTAATTTGCTTTTTTGCAATGTAGCCTTTTGCACTATACATAAAGATGCTTCCACTGTATATACAAGTGAGCCTTTCCTTGCAATTGTTCTCAAATGATTCTCTCCATGGATGAGATGCAGTCACAATCAGGACTGTATAAAATCTGAAAATTACACAAATCTTTTGATTAATGTACTTTCACATTTAGAAATATCAAAACCATACACTGATGAAAAGCCATTTAAAGTAACTGAATTTCATCCATATGTACAATTAATTAACAAAATTTGTTTTGGCCAATAATATATAAATATATATATACATATATACAGTATATTGTTTACTTATAGGGTAATCAATGACTGAAACAGCTTGCCAAGAAGGATAGGAGTTGATCCTTACTGAAGGATTGTTTTTGCAGGATATTTGACCATGTGCAATGAGTAATGATCTTATTTTAAACCCCTTGCTCTTTTGCTGAAAATAATATCTGACATTATTACTGGGAATAGATGGCTGGCAGTGAGTAACCAGATGATAATCAAGAAATTCTCAAGACTACATAAATAGTGGGAAAATTAATTATTGTAAAAAAAATCACCGCAAGACATCAACCTTTCTGTGTGGTGAAGTAATGTTCTCTGCATTTTATTTATCTTTTTTATCGACTGTTATTGTGAAATCAGAGCACAGAAAATGATAAAGGTGTGACTAAGTAATCGAGGTAGTAACAATGGAGCTATATTAAAAATTCTGATAATGCGGCCCACTCACCTCCAGGATTTTGGAGTTTGCTGATGTTTAGAATCTACCCTAGAAATGGCTGGGGAAGCCACACCCCATACACCATGTGTAAACACAGCACTGAAGCCAAACTATGGCTGAGCTCCACCCACAGCAACGGGTGACAGAGCGGCGACACCAGGAATGGCAAGCAGCTGTTCCGAATTTCAGAAGATTTGCCGACATCGGAAAAAATCTAATACTGTTGTGTTTTGAAATCTTGCCGTTTTTTAGGGAGTTGCTGGTTTTCGGAATGTCGGATTATCGCAGTTTTACTGTATACAATATTGCATGCCATGTAATATGCAAATATATCGCTCACAAACATACAGTCGATTCACTTTTACAGAATATTCTGTGCAGCGCTTTGAGACATCTAAAAGACAAGGAAAGCTCTATATTAAATGGAAGGATTATTATGTACCAGCTCCAATTTCAGAATTAAGTATTTTCATGTGATTTTGTTAACGGGTTATTGGAAAACATATGACATAAAATAAGCTACAAATATAAGCATGATTATAGATCATATATATTTTATGTATTGCAGCTGTTTAAACACAAGCCTTTCTGTCAATGTATGCTTCATTAGACCATCAGCGTACAATTACAACTTCAATTTACAATTTCAAATAAATACATATTTACTCGCTCGCTCTGTCTGTTGCGATCTTGATTTCTTCGTGTTCATATCTGAAGAGCTCAGTGCAGTCTCTCGAATTCAAGATCCTCATCCTCACTTTCAAGGCCATTCATGGCCTTGCTCCTGCCTATCTCTCCGACCTGCTGTCTACCTATAAGCCCGCCCGTCCCCTCCGTTCAGCGGGCTCTGGCCTGCTCCATGTCCCCCACCCAAACCGGCCTACCACCGGTGGCCAGGCTTTCAGCCTCTCTGCCCCACACTCTGGAACTCCATCCCGCAATCCCTTCGCCTCTCTTCCTCTCTTTCCTCCTTCAAGGCCAGCCTCAAGACTTTCCTCTTCAACCGTGCCTTCTGCTTTAGCTGTCAACTTTCCTCCAATAGAGAAATGAAGACATATTGATATGATACACAATGACTGATTTTAGTACATGTTGCATTCTTACTCTATTTTTTGCTGAATTGCAGGCATTACAAATCAGCATGGTACTTTACATACATGTAAAGTTGTACTCTTTTTAATTAACTACACTTCGGTCAGGAAATTTGGCATCACATTATAACATTATAATATTTCACGATATTGGATACGCTAGTGCATTTTTACATGGTACAGTACTGTAATTGGTGGCTTATACACACAATGCTTTCTCTGAGTTTTAGTACTTTCTTTGGCCTATTTACAGCTTGTGGAAACCTATCACCCATTTAAATTATTTTGTCCAGCAAATATGTTTAACACAAGCTGGGGGAAACTTTTAATTTTAGCTGTTAGCAATAAACAGGGAAAACCAGGTGCTGGGCAACATTGCTGAATCAGTTGAGCTCAGATTCCCAGGGGTCTTGTTCCAGTATTACAGAGCTCTGATTAGGCTGCATTTGGAGCAGTAGTTCTGTTATAATTATTGCCAGTGTTAGTGGGTATGAGGAGTGACAGGATAAATCAGGCTCTCCTTCATCCCATGAAGCTGATGTTTGAGCTCAGTGTCTTGTTTCACCAAACTGCCATTTAATTCACATCCAGGCCTCACTTGCTTAGCTTTCACTCACCTTCACACATTGCTCACTTCTGCAACTAATTTACCTTGACCCCCAGGCTGACAGGACCCTCATCAATACCATGAAGGCCAGTCTCAATTATCTCCCTGCTTACCAGACTCCCCAGTTCCTCTCTACACAACTACGGTCCATCCAGAATTCTACAATTAGCTTATGTGTCCCACCCACAAAATACCACAGTATACTCTGTGAAGCCTTTAAAATGAATCAATGACGTGATGCAGTACAATATCAACAGCTTGGATTATTATACTGTATTATTCTTGCTGAGCACCATTGACTCCCCATTCCCCCAGTGGATCAAATTCAGTATTCTCACTTTCAAATCCTCTACAACCTCCCCCAACCCTACTTCTGTGACTGCCATTATCCCTACTGCCCCGACTATTCCCCTCCTCAGCAAACACCAGCCTGCTTCATGTCCTTCACTCAATCCATCATACTATGGCTGCCGAGCTTTCAGCCACTCTGCCGTCACTCTCTAAAACTTCTTCCTAGAGTCCTTTCTTCTTGTCCCTCGCTGTCCTCAAAACCCACCTTAAAGATCTTGCATTCAATTGGACTTCAGGCCAGCTACCCCAGACCCCATCCTGCCCTCCTCCTCTCAATTTTGCTCACAGTCAACAAAGCGTTTTGAGATGTCCCTCAGAAGTGAAAGGTGTTTCAGAGTTAAAACTTGCTGTTGTTGTTGAAAAGTGTGGGACCTTAAGATTCAAATAGGATTGAGAAATCCAAACAGAAAGATGTCAAAATCTCCCAAGGCAGCAGAACAAGGGAGAACAAGTTCAGTATTGTGAAGGGCAATTATCCAATACAAATTTACATTTATAGCATCTTTCACATTGGGAGGAGGTCCAAAGGTATTTGGCAGGTCATTGTTTGGCACCCGAGCTGGGACTAGCAGCCAGCAAGGGAAAATTGGGCATTTAGAGGAGACATAGGAAATATTTATTTACACAGAGAAAGATTAGCCAGTGCTCTAAAATATTCAAGCTTAATGCTGTGTTGGGTAGATGGTAGGATTCATATACTGGAAGGAAGAAATCAAATTGCCCAAATACCATTCTTGATCAGTATCTCTCATGATTTTGTAAATAGCAGTTTAGAACTTTCCTCATAATATGCTCTCCCCCAGCCCCTAATTCAATAATGCAGTATCTCACTTTGTCAGTAGAGGACACCGTGCTTTTTAAAATCTTGTCCATGCCATTGCTCTAAAACTAACATCATCAAGCAACATTTACGATTTGAAATAACATTTACGGTATTAACATTCTGTAGTTGTTCTGAATTTTTTTTTAAAGATATAAACTGCTAGAGCAGTATATCCATATCAAAACATATATAAATCGCTGGTCATATTGTGAATGCCGCTATTTAGAGGTGATGAAATGCAATTGACTTGTTATAGTCCAGATTGAATGATGGAATATATTGCAGATCTTGTCTGGAAAATGGATGTGACAATAAGCCAAAGGTGCAAGATGTTTGTTTGTTTGTTTGTTTGTGATCCCTTTCCTGATCCCTGATCAACCCTTGATCTCACTAGGCGCCAAAATAAGCTCTGGCTGAGGCCAGGGACCTGTGCAAAGAGGAACAGTTAATCAATCATAAGTTAATCACTTGTGAGTTATAAAGCAACATAGGCAATCACCCTGGAAATGGTATTTAAGTTGTACTGTACTTTTATATTTTATGAATCATATTTTAGTAATAGTATAATAATCCTTGCATTTGATACTGTGTCTTGTTATGTCATTGGAACAAGAAAGGTAGAGTTTAGTGCCTACAATTTGAAAAGGAACTGATAATCAATTAGTGTCCAGCAGTATCTCACAAACAGCAAATGACGTGATTTTATTTGGAGGATTATAGGCCAGGACGGAGGCAAAAATTCTCTTCTCTTTTCCATATCTTCCAAGGGATTTTCAAAGTCCTTCTGAACAGACCCAACAGGTCCTCAATTGAATGTCTCTTTCAAAGAATGGTAATGCACTGGTAATGCAGCCCTCTCCCAGTGTTGCACTGCAGTCGTCAGGTCTAGACAATGAGCTCACAGATCTGATATGGAATTTAAACTCAAAAGTTCTGATGAAGGGTTGTGGACCTGAAACATTGACTCACTTTTCCTTTCTCCATAGATGCTGCCTGACCTGCTGAGTTTTCCCAGCAACTTCTGTTTTTGTTTCAGATTTCCAGCATCTGCAGTATTTTGTGTTTTTGTTTAAACTCAAAATCTTCTGCCTCAGAGGCAATAGGGCTACCAAAAGACCTAGGTTGACACTTATTATTATCTGCTATCTAAGTCATGATACGTTAGTGTTTATTTTAGCATCCTAGGTACATGTCCTGAAAGCTTTTGGAACTGGTGACCCCAAGCAACCTACTATTGCCCTAGTTGATTTCAGGGTTGTACTGTTTATAGTCCAGGATAGGAAGAGGCTTGTTGGTCTGCATTTTTATGTCATTGCTTTCACTGCAATACAAAATAGGAAATCATGAAGGTCTTTCATGTTGAACAATCTTTTTGCTGAATATCAGTGTTAACAAGTGATGTTCAAGTTTACATCAACATTTGCATCAACATTTGCATGAGCCAAAACACGCAAAACTGAAAACAGTTGCTCTAGAGATTTATTGACAAAATTGTTAAGAAAGGCATTAGCAACATGGACCGACTATCGCAGATATGCTATGCCATCTTTTGGTATGATCTCCACTCATCTTTCCTGTCCTGTTCTGACATCACATTTATTGAGATTTAGAAACATACTTAGGTTATCACTTTCAAGGCCATCCATGGCCTTGCCTCTTCCTATCTCTCCAACCTGCTGATTCCCTACCAACCTGTTCAGTGGGCTCCAGTCTACTCCCACCCAACCTGCCCTACCATCGATGGCCGGGCTTTCAGCCCCACACTCTGGAACTCCATCCCACAGTACCTTTGCCTCGCTTCCTCCCTTGCCTCGTTCAAGCCCTGTCTCAAGACCCTCCTTTTCGATCATGCCTTCTGCCGCCCTCCCACCTCTCTCCCTCCCCTCCCCCATTCTCGGGTACCAGCCCCTGACTATTCAGTGCCTTGGGATGTCCTCCCAATGTGGAAGGTGCTCTATAAATGTAATGTTGTTGTTATCATCTGCAAAGATCAAATAAATGCTAATGAATGGGAATTTTCTAACCAGATTACCTTCGACTCAAATTCACATTGACTTTTTGATGTGATTCATGAATGTGCAAAGCAATAATCATCCTTGCATGTTGATATAATGCTTTTCACGTCTTCTAGATGTCTCAAAACGCTTCACAGAATGTTCTGTAAAATGAATTGATTGTATATTTGTGGGCGAAATGCTGCAGCCAATTGCACACAGCAGTGTCCCACAAACAGTCGTGGATTTAAATAACCTATTTTATTATTGTTTTTTTTTTGGAGGGATTATTATTAGGCTTGTGGAGTACAGAAACTTGCCCAAGGTTTCGCCCTGACCTGCCTGGGTTCGAACACAGGTCTCACCTCTGTAAGGCGAGTGCTCTAACCACTGAACTACAGGACTCCAAATAAATGGCATATCTATAAAACTGGGCTCTCCATTCATTTCATTCAATCTTTGTATAAGTAGAACGTGCTATTGAAAGAATCAGTTTGACAGATGTGATGGCACATGACATCATGCTTTCTAAGAACTTCATTTACATTTGAAAAGTGTAATACTCTGCTTTTTTATATGCAGACAAAACGTGATGTAGATCTTTGCAGGAACTGAGACGATGGTGCAAACTGAAATAGGATTCATGCAGTCCA
Source organism: Hydrolagus affinis (assembly GCA_012026655.1). Taxonomy (NCBI): domain Eukaryota; kingdom Metazoa; phylum Chordata; class Chondrichthyes; order Chimaeriformes; family Chimaeridae; genus Hydrolagus; species Hydrolagus affinis. Next base: position 5,061 of record JAAILG010022263.1, on the reverse strand, counting down.
GGATATATTAGGTTCAAACCTTATACTGTAGTTGGTTTGTGCCAGTAAGAGCTTTACAGGTTAGTATTTTTATTTTATGATGATTTATCAGTGTGGCATATCAGTTAGTTTTATTACTCCAAATGCTTGGTAATAACCCACAAAGATTTTTTTTAAAATTTGTCATTTCAATCCACGACGTTTATGGGACACTGCTGTGTGCAATTGGCTGCCGCGTTTTACCCACAAATACAAAGTCAATTCACTTTACAGTTTATTCTGTGAAGCGCTTTGAGATGTCTAGAAGACGTGAAAAGTGCTATGTCAAAGGCAAGGAGTATAATTATTATTATTATTATTATTAAAGAAGCCATGTATTTGTTAGTGGACTGTGAACCATAGTTGAGGGCTGCCCTCTGAAATGTTCCAGCACCACAGGTACGACTCACGTACAGCCATGAAGTGAATGATCAATTTTATTTTTAGATTGCTGGACAGGGCCCTGGGAGAAACTCCTTCCTCTTTACAATTATGCCTTGGGATCTTTAATGGACACTTGAACAGACAGGAAGGACCTTGGTTTAACATCTCATCTGAAGGGTGGCACATTTGACAATGCAGTGCTCTCCAATCACTGTATTGGAGTCTCAGTCTAGTCTGTGAACTCAAAGTCCTGACACGAGTTTTGAACCCACAACCTATTGACTCAGAAGTGCTCGGTGCTCCCAAATGAGCCAGACAGATACACAATCTCTGGCAATATTCACATACAGGCAGGATCCGAATAGAGGCCAGACATTCAATATGTCACTCTTGACCCATGTCAGTGATCTGGAAGACTCCCAAAGCTACTGTCCTGTCCAATTCGATAAATAGCCTCAGCAAAACATGGAGCAGAAGGTCTGCCAGGGGCCACAGATGCACGGTTGAAGACTGCACGTGATTCCCACACCATAACCACATGCCATCGGGTTACAATATATCAGTGTGCAGATTCTGTTTTGAACAAGAGAGCATGTGGGCTGCTTAAAGCAGAAATTTCTGGTATTAAAGCTGCACTTTGCTACACTGTAAGCAAATAAAGAATGACATCCTATTTTAAATTGCTCGTGAAAGGAAAATATTATTAGACAAGTGTAAAGCTTTGAGTTATGAATCCTTATTTAACCGTGCTCAGTTTGAGCTCTTTGAAAGATACTGGATTGCAGCTTTAACCTGGGTGTTTCCTTTGGGCAAAAAGGCACAATTTCATTAACCAGAGTTTGTGATCAATGAGCCATAAATCAGATATTTGACCGAACATTGAAACCATTAATAGTGTGTGTGTCTGCGTGAGTGTGTGTTGTGTTTGTATGTATGTCTGTGTCAATGTGTGTGTGTTATATGTGTGTGTATCTGTTGTGTGTGCGTTGTGTGGCATGGGGGGAGGTGGCCGATTCCTCAATCATCTCTAAGTAATTCCTATTGGATTCTTTGGAAATTTCTAAATTGAAACCATGTGTGTGAGCCCATCCCCCTTTCATGCCAACTGGCTTATAGATCTGAACTGGTTAAGATCCTTCATTTAAGCATGTTATATATTACAAAACAGCTGCTTCCAAATGCCAATTTATATAACTTGTGAGTCATATTTAGTATTCTTTAACTGGAGTTAAGAATGGCTAAATGGCTTTGTTGCTTGGCAAAACAGTTGTTGTCTGTAAACCCAGTGTTAAGTGAAGACATTGCAATGTTGCCTTACCAACTGAGCCTTGCAAGTCAGATTGATTCTGTGATTTCACATTTAAAAAATAAGTGTCACAGTGAAAACCATGGGGGGATGCAGCTGATATAAATCTCCTAATGAGGTATCACACTGTGTGGTCGAATATGCAATGATTTCTAATGGAATTCCTTTATATGGAACTTAAATGGAGAATTTTTCCAGGAAACATAAGTGCATCCCACACTCACCTACTCGAGCTCTGTGACAAAAGCAGATCATACCACATTGGAGTTCTAGCAAGCCACCATTGATGTGTTTATTAAGGAGCTCTGTTAGAAATCGTTACATATTAGACCCTATTACCTGCTCGGATCCTAACCTTTTCAACTATGAGGAACTGTCTAAGTTTTCAATGCAGTTTACAATATAATTTACATAGAGCATTTCATGAAGAGGGAGAGCCGTCTCAAAGCACTTATTCCCCAAGGCTGCCCGTGCACCTGAGATGGGGGTGGAAGCTGAAGTAGTGGGGAAGAGAAGGATGACTGAAAGCGGGTCTGAAAACAGGTGTATGTTTTGAGATGGGCCTTGAGGAAATAGGGACTCTACATGTCAGTGTGTGGGGGGTTAGTACTTAGTAGGGTTTATGGAGTTCACATGGGTAGAGTGGAGTAAAACGGTGGAGGAGTTTCAGACAGTGGGGGCAGAATGGATGGCAGACTGCCCGCTTTTTGGCTTGGCAAGTAGGCAGAGATGAGAAGCAGATCAGTGCCCGCTGAACGATGGAAGAAGCCAGGGCAGTAGGGTTTGAGGAGGTCACAGAGGTAGAGTGGGGCGAGATGGTGAGGGAATTTAAAGGCGAGAATGAGGATCCTAAACTCAACGAGTGATTGTGAGTCAATGTAACCAATAAAACAAAGACTTTTCACTCCCACTTTTAAACCCTATTCTTCAAGATCCTCGTCCTCACCTTCAAGGCCTTACATGGCCTTGCCCCGCCCTACTTAACCAATTTACTCTCCCCCTACAAGCCCACCCGGACCCTCCATTCAGCAGGACTTGGCCTGCTCCAAGCCCCCCGCCCGAACCGCCCCACCATTGGAGGCCGGGCCTTCAGTTTTTCTGCTCCGACCCTATGGAATTCCATCCCCCAATCCCTCCGTCTCGTTTCTTCCCTTTCCTCTTTCAAGGCCGATTTGAAGACTTTCCTCTTCGACCGTGCCTTTTGTCCCACCCCGAATTCCTCGACCTCCCCTACGTGTTTCACCCCTTCCCGTACACTCCCCTCCCAGCTCGGGTCACACGCCTCCTGTACAGCGCCTTGGGATGTCCTCCCGACGTGAAAGGCGCTTTATAAGTGTAATTTGTTGTTGTTGTTGTTCCACTGATATTTTCTTCCAGCTACAAAAAAAAACCATTGTGATGTGTGGAAGTTTTGTTCATGCCAGTGCCTCCCTGTATCTGAAGATGCAATTCATGTTATCCTCTGATTGAGTTAACAGAGGCATCATCAGTATCTTTCACTCACGGTCTGTTCGCACATTTAATTTTATAATATACTGGAAATTGATGTTAGGCTAAAAAATAGTTTACGGTGAATAATGGGGGTCATTCTCCCATCATGGAAGGCACTAAAAATACAAGTAAAGTATTATGAAGGGCTGAGCATTATCAAAAGTTTTTTTAAAAGCACTTTGAGACATGGTCCCAGCTTGAAAGTCTCAATATCACTGTAAGTCTAGGCATTTTTTTCTCTCTCAGCTGGATATCTGACACACGCGGGTAATCCACACAAACCAAGCTGAGAATTCCACGCAACCCACCCACACATTCAAATTCCAGAGATACTAACTGGAATGAACGCATCTCGTTTACGTAATTCCGGAAAGTATTAGCAGCCTGGACAGTAGTACAACAACAACAACAACAAAATTACACTTGTGTAGCGCCTTCCCCTAAGAGGTTGACAAGGATTCACGGCTTGGGGAGGAGAGATTTTTGCGCTGTTATATCCACACTGTGGTTACTACACATACATTCTGAGAAAAACAACAGCGCTCAAAGAGTTAATCGGGTGTGAGCTTTGAGTCTGTCTCTGTCTGTGTCTCTGTCTGTCTCTCTGTGTCTCTGTCTGTCTGTCTCTGTGTCTGTCTCTCTCTCTCTGTCTGCCTGTCTGTCTGGGCGGGGGTAGTTGGCTTGTGCAACACCGACATGACAGCTCAGCCTGTGGGAAGGTTCAGGCTGGAGGGCGGATCAGAGAGAAGGGTTCGGGGATGGGAGGAGGGACCGCACACACACACACAGACACATCACTGACAGGTCGACCCAAGTCACCTGCGCTGAGCTGATCATCGCCTCTGTGTTTAGATCCTGCAAAATGATCCTGATCTCTGAACGGACGCCGTGTGTCTGAGCTGCAAACTGGTCTCTACGTAGACACACACATCGCCCAGACATACACTACACACACACTGCAAACATACAGGCACACTATACACAGACACACACACACTGCATACACACACACACAGAGAGAGACAGATACACACTATACACAGACACACACACTGCATACACACACACACAGAGAGAGACAGATACACACTAAACACAGACACACACACTGCAAACATACAGGCACACTATACACAGACACACACACACTGCATACACACACACACACAGAGAGAGACAGATACACACTAAACACAGACACACACACTTAGTGCATACACACACAGAGAGATAGACACACACACACACACTGCATACAGACACACACCAGACAGGGACAGACACACGCTACACAGACACACACACTGCATACACACACACACAGACAGACACACACTATACTGTACACAGACACACACTGCACACACACAGACAGGGGCAGACACACACACACAGACAGACAGGGGCAGACACAGACACACACACACACACACACACAGACAGGGGCAGACACACACACACACAGACCATGCAGTGGAAGCGGCTGAAGCCTTGCTGTTGGAGCTGTCGCTGTGGCTGTGGGTGGCTCCCGCTGCTGCTGGTGCTGCTGGTGTTGCTGTGTGCACACAGGCTGGTGGGGTGGCCGCGGGGAGCCTGGTGTTGGCCGCTGGTCAGGGGCGGGGGGAAGGCACAGCCAGAGCCCGGCACAGCAGCGAGAGCCGCCGGGGGGGAAGCTCGGGAGAGCCGGTCCTGGAGAAAGGCTGGCGTCGGGAGGAAGCAAGTGACTTACATCAGGAGTTTGAAACGGGACCGTAACCCAGAGCCGCCACCACAACAACAACAGGAGGGGGAGGGGGAGGGCTGCTCCCACCCCCCCCCTCAACACAGCAAACACAAGGTGAGTTTACACACACACACACACA
>JAAILG010022262.1:0-12207 GCA_012026655.1 Hydrolagus affinis | reverse complement strand
CCGACGAGGAGAGAATTTCCATAATCGAGCCTCGAGGTGATGTAGGCGTGCACAAGTGTTTCGGCAGCGCGGTGGGTAAGATAGTTGCGGAGCCTGGCAATATTGCGCAGGTGGAAATAAGCGGTGCCGGTTAAGGCACGGATGTTAAGCTATGCAATGTTAGCTGGTTAGACTCCAGCAATACCCCAACTCACACGCTGTTGCTAAACTGCGCCTAATACTTTCCAGGAATAAGGTAAGCAGGATGTGTCCCTCCAAGGAGAGAGAGCGCATTCCATTCCAACAATCTATCCCTGGAATTTCCACGCGTAGGTGGGATGCATGTAAATTTCAGCTTGGTTTGGATGCTCTTAGACATGGTGGTGGAATTCCACTTGGGGCAAACATCTGGTTGGCTAAAACAAAATCTGTCTGTCTGTCTGTCTGTCCGTCCATCTGTCCGTCCGTCCGTCTATATAAGTGCTGCAAGATGTTGCCCCCTGTGAAAGGGGCTATAAAAATGCAAGTATTTATTGTCACTCAAATTTTCTCTCTTGGTGCCACCATTGAAAGAGAAGAAAACAAAATAGGAATGAACAAAAGCAATTTCAATCCGATTACAAGGTTGATCTGGATGAAGCAGGCCTTTCGACCCATCAGATATCCTGCCACCAAATCATGGAGTGAAGTGATTATTATTCCTAGAAAACGATCTGACAATTGACTAACAACTGGGTTCCTACTTACTGACTGTATGTGGAGTCAGGAAACTTAATGTTTCCCTTATGTCTGGGAATCAAACTTGAGTCTTCTTGCATATAAGGCGAGCGCGCTAAACCACAATATTACAGGACTCAACGGCACTCCCTCGTGATATTCGTCTTTGCAATACTGTACAATATAGTTAAGATTCATGTGCAGTGTAAAAACGGGCATGGACTGGTTGGGTCGACTGGCCTGTTTCTGTGCTGTACTGTACTGTACATCTTTTATAAACCTTTGTGGTTTTGGTGACCGCAACATAAAGGGACTTCTTAGCCCCAGTAAGAAAGTAAACCCAGAACAATGGTTTAGAATATAGAAACACAAGAGAACAAGTGGGTAAGGTTGAATGTTGTAAAAGTCACTTTCAGGATATCAGAAAGGTTTTTTTTCCCCAGGGGGGTAATTAACAAATGGAACAAGGTTAGCAGGAAAGGTAGCCCCTAGGCCATCAAGAAGCAATTCCTGAACATTCTCACAAATCTACATTGGGGGGCTATATAAATGGAAGTTATTGTTATCTAAGGTAGTATGAACGGTAGTTTTTGACCTGGGTTCCCAGTTCGGGAACCAAGTCAGGACTGTCAAGTGCCCTTGGGACATCCCCCTACGTGAGAGGCTTTGTATAATTGTAATCTTGTGTTGAAATGTAATTAACGCGATTCATTTAAGCCCAAGACCTCAGATGTGAAAGGCACAAATAGCTTCAAACGTGAACTGGAGGTAAAGGCTTTTGTTAGCTGCTGATGCGCCACCATTCTCCTGCATATGCATTAGCCAGCGCTGGACATGCGTCAGTAGTCTGCCTGTGAAAGGAAGGGAAATGTACCTACTATGCATAATCAGATCCAAATGAATTAAATTAATAAAACCTCATGCCCTTTTCCCATGGGCTAAAATCAGACATTCATACTTGCCTGCAAATTCTGTCATATTCTTTTGCCCAAATGGCTTTTTTTAAAACCGACATTCCTCTCATGTCCTGGGCAACAGTTCCCCCGCTAAAATCAACCATTCAATTTATGATTGATTGTGGGACGTGCCAACCTGCTCCCCGAAAAGAGAAGGGAGTCTCTCTCTGTCCTGGTGTAACTGGTCAAAATTCCCCCAATTGAAATTGGGCACTCAATTCATTGCTGTTTGTGAGACATCGCTGTGTGCAAATTGGCTTAGTTCACTCACAACATACACCATCACTCCACTTTGCAGTATATCCTGTGAAGAACTTTGAGACACCCACCCAACATGAATAATATAAATAATAATAGTCCTAGCATTTGATACAGTGACTTATCACACCATTGAGACATCTCTGGTGATAGCTGTAGTCGAAGAAGAACCAAGTCCCTGTTAATGATCTCTCGAATGGCAATGTGATCGCATCCACCGTGGATGCCCCCCCACCAGCCCCCCAGCGTTCTCTCTCTTCTGGACCCATCATCACTTCCCTCTGCTCCAGACTGGGCATCCTCCGCCAGACCCATCGTGGCTCCCAGCACTGGCTCTCCTAGAGCAGCAACCATAACTGTCGCATCATTCATTCCCTCTGCGCAAACCGCCTCCATAAAGGCAAGCCCAACTTCTCCCTCCCTCATACGAACCTATCCACATTTCCCTCCAATAAATCCCTGACCTCATCCTGGAGGAGCACATTGATATTCTTTGGATTATGGAAATCTGGCTCTCCTCCAGTGACCCCGTGCCCCTAGTTGAAGCTTCCCCTATAGGCTATACCTTGCACCACACCCCTGCCTTAACAAACAAGGCAGCGGGGTGGCCCTCATCTCCAAAGCTTCACTTGATCGTTCCCTTTATTCCTCTGGCTGCTTCCCTTCCTTCAAACACCTCACCCACTACCATCCTTCTCTTTCACTGAAAATTCTTCTGGTCTATCCCCCTCAATCTCATCATCGCACTTGACCTTGACATCTCCAACCTGTGCATCGTGGACAAGACCATCTCAGACCACTACCTCATCTCTTTCTCCTCTCGCATCCCTCTTTCCTCCACTAAGCCCTCAACCATACTTTTCCACCCATGGAAAAGACTTCTCCCCGAGACCCTCACAAAGGCCCTCTCATCCACAGACCTCCTATCCCTCTGGTCTTCCACCCACAAGGATCCTAAAGCAGCCATCAAGCTGCTCCATGATCATCTCTCCTCCACCTTCAATTCTCTCATCCCCCTGAAATCCAGGACCATCTCCAAACCCATCCGATCACTCTGGTATAGTGACCATCTCCGCTCCCTGAAATCTCATACCCGACTACTCGAGCACAGGTGGCAGAAAATCGGCCTCACGGTTTACCACCAGCTGTGGCTCGAGCATCTTCAAACTACCGCCGTTCTTTATTGCATGTGAAAATGGCTTACTACTCCATCATCATATTGGAGGCCAAAAACAACTCCAAGATCCTTTTCTCCACACCCACCACCTCCTCCATGTGTCCCCTCAAGCATCCTCAATCTTCACATCCAACACCAAGTGCGAAGAGATCATGGACTTCCTTACCATTAAAATCAATAACATCTGCCAGGCCGCCTCATCCTCCTTCCCCTTGTCGCTCATCACCACTTCCTGAAAGGCCTTGAAAGTGAGAATAAGGATCTTGAATTCAACCGCAACATTCTATCTCTGCGATAAGGTGGTTTCCCATTCTGTCTTCCTCATCCACCCCATCCTCAGTTCGTATCACGACCCCTCATCCTAAATTCCATCTTCCTCATCTCTCCTTCCTTCCTCTCATCCACTATCACCACTATGAAACCCACCACCCGCTGCCTCGACTCCCTTGCCACCAACTTGCTGATCCAGCTCCACTGCCCACTGCTGGCAGACGCCATCAATCAGTCCCTATCCTCAGGATCAGTCCCTCCGTCATTCAAAACCGTTGTCATTACCCACCTCCATAAAAACCTACCCTCAATCCCTCCAACCTCAGCCACTACTGCCCTATCTCAAACCTCCCGTTCATTGCAAAAGTTTTAGAACACGATGTTGCCAACCAACTCCGCACACAACTCTCCCTCCACACCTTATTTGAGCCCCTCCAATCCAGGTCCGCCCTGCCCAAAATACAGAGATTGCACTAGTGAAAGTCACAAACGATGTCCTCTGTAAGTGTGACCAGGGCTCCCTCTGCCTCCTTGTCCTCCTGGACCTCTCTGCCACCTTTGACTCAGTTGATCACACCATCCTCCTCCACCGCCTGTCCTCTGTCATCCAATTCAGTGGGACTGCACTTGCTTGGCTCAAGTCCTACCTCACAAAACGCCAGCAGTACATCTCTGCAAACAGCTTTTCCTTTTGCATTCACCTTGTCACCTGCAGGGTACCCCAAGGATCCATCCTTGACCCCCTTTTCTTCCTCATCCACATGCTCCCGCTTGGTGATGTCATCCGTAGACATGGAGTAAACTTCCACATGTATGCAGATGACACTCAAATCTACTTTCCCCCTCAAATTGTAACCCCCAGTCCCCTGATGTTCTGTCAGCCTGCCTGTCAGATAACAAGAGCTGAATGAGCGCAAACTTCCTGCAGCTAAACTTTGACAAGATAAAAGCCATACTTTAGCTCTCGTCAACGTCTTCAGTCCCAAGGCTCTTACTTCCTCCACCTACCTGACCTGCCCCTAAAACTTTCCAAAGCCGTATTGCAACCTAGGCATTAGGGTCAACCCCCAATTATCCTTCCTCCCCCACATCTGGTCCCTCACCAGCACCCACTTCTTCTATCTCCGCCACATTATCGTGTAGATAGAATGTCACGGTCGAATTCAAGATCCTTGTTCTCACTTTCAAGGCCATTCACGGCCTTGCCCCCGCCTATCTCTCTGACCTACTGTCTCCCTATCAGTCCGCCCATCCCCTCTGTTCAGCAGACTCAGGCCTGCTCTGCGTCCACTGCCCTAACCACCCAACCATCGGCAGCCGGGCTTTCAGCCACTCTGCTCCCACACTGTGAAACTCCATCCCACAGCCCCTCCGCCTTGCTTCCTCCCTTTCCTCCTTCAAGGCCGATCTCAAGACCTTCCTCTTCGACCACGTCCTCAGCTGCCCCACTAACTCTTCCCCCTCTCCCACTCTCCTTCCCCTTTCCCCCTACCCCAACCCTCCCCCACCCGCTCGGGTCCCGGCCTGACTGTTCAGCGCTTTGGGATGTCCTCCTGACGTGAAAGGCTCTGTATAAGTGCAATTTTGTTGTTATTGTTGTCCATCTCCACCAATATCTCACCCAAATGCTACCAAAACCCTGGTCCATGCCTTTATCACCTCTCGGCTGGACTATTCCAATGCCCTCCTCACCGGTCTCCCCACGGCTACCATTCATAAAATCTAGTTCATACAGAAGTCCACCGCCCACATCCTCACCTGAACCAAACTTCGCTCCCTGATTACCCCAGTCCTTGCCAGACTTCACTGGTTCCTTGTCACAGACTGGATTGACTTCAAGATCCTCTCTCTTGTATTTAAATCACTCTACTCATCTGCTCCTCACAGCAGTACCCGCTACCTCTGCTCTACTAGGACTGTCTTCAGCCTTTTCCCCCGAATCCTCCACTTCACCATTGGTGGCTATGCTTTCAGTCACCAATCTCCCAAACACTGGAACTCCCTTGCTCAATCCCTTCACCCCCTCCCTTTCCATCTTTCTGTTCGACTGCGCCTACGGTCACCTTACCCCCGCCCCCCCCCCCACCACCACCCACCCCACCTGGCTAGGCCCCGTGCTCCACTATTGCGAAGCGCTCTGAGATGCCATCTGGCATGAAGGGCGCTAAATAATGCAAGTTGTTGTTGTGTTGTTCTTTCTAACATGCTCACTCGCCAACATACTCTGAACCCTATAATTCCATCTAGTCTTAGCCATTTGCCTTAAAATTTCAGGAGAAACATCATGATGCAGAGGGTGGTGAGATTGTGGAACTCACTGCCTGAAGCAGTGGTTGAATCAGAGAGTGATCTCAAGAGGAAGCTAGAGCTTCACATGCGTGGGAGTAAGGAATGGGTGAAGACTCACATGGAGTATGAACACTGACATGGATTGGTTGGACTGAGTTATATCTACATCCATGTCAAACTTTGAAGGTCAAAAAGAATCATGAAACTGTCTTGAATTCAATCCCGATTTATAATCTAACATTGACATTTTCCACAATTCTGTGCAATGTTATACTTCAAAGACAGCAAAGGTCTCCCATGCTGAAAGTGGGTGAAATTTCAGCTGGGGTTCGGTATGTCATTATTACCTGACATTGGCTCCTTCAATATGAATAATAATAATCCTCATCTTTGGTGTGGTATCTTTTATGTCAGGAGCATGTCTCAAAGTGCTTCACTGTATATTGACTGATATCCTGCAAACTTTATTACATATCCTGTGAAGCATTTGAGATTTGAAATGTGTCTCACAGCTTAAACAGCCATGGAGTGAGTGATCAATTTTATTTGGGGATTGTTGGCCAGGTCACTGGGAGAAAGACACTCCTTTCTCTTTTCAAAATAGTGCCGCAGGATCTTGAACATCCATCTGAATAGGCAGACGAGACCTGGATTTAATGTCTCATCTGAAATGGCGACCCCCAGCACACCCCCAGCACTGCATTGGAGCATCAGCCTAGACTACACGAGCTCCAAGTCCTCAGATGGGGCTTGAACCCACAATCTCTAACTCAGAGGTGAGAGGGCTGCAAATTGAGCCAAGCTGACACATTTATATTGTAAAAAAAGAGGAAATTGAACTGAAGACACATTCAATACTAACAAAACACAAAATACTACAGATGCTGCGAATCTGAAACAAAAACAAAAGTTGCTGGGGAAACTCAGCAGGTCAGGCAGCATCCATGGAGAAAGGAAAAAGAGTCAATGTTTCGGGTCTACAACCCTTCGTCAGAACTGGGGCTTGTTTGGAGGGAGAGGTTTCTTAAGGATGTTAAAGGGGGAGAAGCAGGACATGGAAGACAAAGGAGACAAAAAAGACAAAGGAAAACAAAAAAAGAGTGTGTTAACTGATGGGTGTTAATGACTTCAGGGGGAGAAACAGAAGGGGGTGGGTTTAAATGAAACTGGGGAGAAGAGGTGTTTAGTGGTGATAGAACCACCACTAAAATACTGTAGTGAACTACTGTAGTTAGTAAATTCCATCTGGGTGTAGTTTTTCTCTACTTGGACCTCCCATTTCTTAGAGTGCAGAATTTGGTAAATTCTTAAATATAAACGTAATTTTCTTTGATCAACATCCTCAAACTCCATTCCTTGCCTCCCTATTCATTCTCTGGAACTTCATCCTCATGCCTGTCTAACTCAATCCCTCCTTCCCCTCTTTCAGGGTTTGTCTCAAACCTTAGCTCTTTGACCACACTTTCGGTTGTCTTTCCCCTCCCCAGTCCCCTGAACTCTACACTCCTGCTTGTCCCTAGAGGTAGGGGGTTGCAGAGGATTGGAGAGACTTGGAAACAAGAGTGAGGTTCTTGAAATCGATCCTCTCCAGGACAGGGTGCCAGTGAAGTCTGGCAAGGACTGGGGTAATGGGAGAGCGAAGTTTGGTGCAGGTGAGAACGCGGGCGGCAGAGTTCTGAATGAGCTGGATTTTATGGATTGTGGTGGAGGGAGACCAGCGGAGTGCATTTGCATGGTCCAGCCGAGAGTTGACAAAGGCAATGGACCAGAGTTTCAGTGGCTTTTGGGCCAAGGTATTGCTGGAGATGGGCAATACATCTCAGGTGGAATAAAACAGTGCTGGTGATGGACCGGATGTGGGGGCGGAAGGACAGTTTGGGGTCGAACCTGACGCCAAGGTTGCATACTGGTTCGGAGAGTTTAGGGGCTGGTCAGGTAGGTGAGAGCCGTGTGACTGAAGACGATGACGAGTGCCAAAGTGTATGGCTTTTGTCTTGTCAACATTCAGCTGCAGGAAATTCACACTCATCCAGCTCCTGATGTCTGACAGGCAGGCTGACAATACATCAGGGGACTGGGGGTCCCAAAGAGAGGTGGAAAAATAGAGTTGGATGTCATCCGCATACATGTGGAAGTGTCTGAGGATGACATCACCAAGAGGGAGCATATAGATTAGGAAGAAGAGGGAGCCAAGGATGGATTCTTGGGGTACCCCACAGGTAACCGGGTGACAGCGGGAGAAAAAGCCATTTGTGGCGATGTACTCCATCATCATTAGCCGCATTTTCAGCCACTATCCACTGAAACTTTGAAACTTCCCCTCACTATCTCTCCGACTTGCCCCCTTCTTCCCCTCTTTTACATCATGACTGAAGACCTTCCTCTTCGACCATGCTAACAGTCACCTCCTCCCTCTGCTTGGCTCGGCATCAGGTATTGCCACTGTTCAGTACTCCAAAACTCTGCCCCGCATGAATAGTCCAATATAAATGCCAGTTGTTGGTGTTGATTCATTGCCTTTCAAGCCAGGAGGACATCCCAAGGCACTGGTCTCCCATCCCCGGCCCAGACTGAATTGTCAAGCACTTTGAGACATTCACCTGACAATGATAAGCGCTCCATGAATGTAAACATATCTCACTCCCCTGCCTGTCTACTTGGCTCAGCTGGCACAGAGCTACTGCACATTCAATCACCAACTTCTGGAATTCTCTGCCTTAATCCCTCTGTTTTGTCCCTCTTTATTTTGTGGATGAAACATGGCAGCCAATTCCTCATAGCAGTGTCCCACAAACAATCATGGATTGAGCGAAGGTTGAATGCAAACTGTTGTATCCCCCCCACTGTTGCTTTATAATTATAAGTTTCCTTATTCCACATGCCTAATAATAATCTGTCCAAAAAAAACCACAATAATAAAAATTGGTCATTTCAATCCACGACTGTTTGTGGGACTCTGCTATGCGTAATTGGCTGCTGCGTTTCGCCCACAAATATACAGTCAATTCACTTTACAGTAAATTTTGTGAAGCGCTGTGAGACGTCGATAAGATGTGAAAAGCGCCATTTCAAAATGCGAGAATTATTATTATTATTATATTCCTATGTCAAAGGTGTTGTTGCGTGGGTGAGAGTTGTTACTGATCTGATTTTTATACATGGAAATAAAGCAACAGAAGACAACGCCAGACCTGATAACTCTAAAGTCACATTAAGCAATAAAATATTTTATTTGGGCTATAAATATTTTATTTGGGCTACATACACTTGCTCAAATGCCTCTTTGATAATCTATTCAACAGTGGGAAGGTTCGACATACACTTTTATTTTGAATTTTTTTTAAATTATGATTTTATGAAACAAACCCCAAATTTGAGACAAATTAGCACTTTCGGCGTTTGAAAAGGACAAAAATTGCAGGGCTCTGGGGTAAGAGTGGGGGATTGGGACTAGTTGGTAGCGCTTTCAAAAAGTCGGCACAGGCACGATTAACCAAATGTTTCTGTGCTGTAACATTCTATATATATTCAGTTTGACTCTCCAGGATATATCATCAAAGAAGAACCTTATTATAACACTCTCTGATACTTACACTGCAGTATGTTATCGATACCAAATTATAAGTGCAAGTTATTGATGTTGTTGTGTGTTATGGAATAGCATACATTGCTATGTCTCGCTGATTAGTACAGAAACCATATAAAACACCCTGTCCAAAACATGCTCCTATCCCATTGTACATTTTATCTTCAAAGACAGCATTAAAGATCGGGCCCACAGTGTATTATTTGATACCAGCTGGTACTTCTTTGGAGTTGACTCTGGACAAACGCATTAATCTTATGAGGATGTCAGTGGCAGCACTGTCCAGAAGAGTCATGTTTCTTTGCACGTTTAAGTGCATCCCTTCATTCTCATTCTCCGAACACACAGAGTCCACGACGCAGCTCTCTGAAAGGAAGGAAGGAAAATAGACAAGACATTACTTACGCACATTAAAAAATAAATAGCTTCCAAATTCATGCCTGTCAGTGGAACACTGGGCAAAGTGTGCAAAACTGCTGCTGTGCTTGCTTTTAATACACAGCCGCTGCAATTTTAAATCCGAGCGCTTCACGGGGCCGAGCCGGGGGCAGGGGAAAAAAGTGACCAAAGGTGTGGTAGAAAAGAAAGGTCTTTAACCAAGACCTGAAACTAGGAAGAGAAGGGGCGGGGCGAGGCAAAGGGAGTGAGGAAGGGAGTTCCAGAGATTCAGGGCATAGTGGCTGAAAGCACAGCCGCCGATGGCAGAGCTGAGGATTCAGGGGACAAGGAGGAGACCAGAACTAGAGGAGCGAAGGCAAAACGGGTGCTGTTTTGAGGAGAGAGGAGGTCAGAGAGGTAGAGGGGCGCAGAGGAGTGGAGAGATTTAAAGATAAGAGTGAGGGCCTTGAAATCTTGAAATTGATCCTCTCCGGAACAGGGAGCCAATGAAGTCTGGCAAGGACTGGGGTAATGGAGGAGCGAAGTTTGGTGCGGGTGAGAATGTGGGCGGCAGAGTTCTGGATGAGCTGGATTTTATGGTGGAGGGGAGACTGCCAAGGAGGGCATTTGAGTAGTCCAGCCGAGAGATGATAAAGGCATGGACCAGAGTTTCAGAGGTGAGGGAATGCTTGTCAGGCAGTGATATTAATGGCAAGTACCCATTTTAGCAGTTACCTCAACAAAAACAACAAAATTACACTTGTATAACATCTTTCACGTCAGGAGGACCACCCAAGGCGCTGAACAGTCATGACTTTAACACACCCTGGGGTTCCCAAGTTTTGGCGTTTACGAACCTGCGCCTAATAATTTCTGGAATTAGCTAAGAGAATGTGTCTCTCCAGGGAGTGAGTGCACATTCCATTCCAACAATCTATCTTTGGATACTCTTAAGCATCAAGGATGGGTTCCCGCATGTGTCAGAAACCCGGCTAAGGTCAATTAAGAATTTTCCATAATTCAGTACTTGTAGGCAATTTGTGCACATTAACATGCCACGAGCAGCCATGGTGTGAATGACAACAAAATAACTACCATTTACTGCTTAACTCCTCAATATCGCTTTAATTGTCAATATCCTGATCGGTTTCCATTGAAATATGTTAACTGCTGTGCGCAATGTGGCTGCCACATTTCGCCCACAAGTATATGGTTGGCTTTCCTGCTCTCCTTCCCCCTACCCACCTACCCCGACCCTTGCCCTTGCCATCTTTCCCCCCTTTTCCCTTAATCCCTCCTATGACTGTTTGTGGGACACTGCTGTGCGCAATTTGGGTGCCACGTTTCGCCCACAAATACACAGTCAATTTTCCTACTCTTCTTCATCCTGCCCTGACCCCTCGGCCCCTGCTCTTGTCCCTACCTAGCTGTACAGTGCCTTGGGACGTCCTCTCGACGTGAAAGGCGCTATATAAATATAAGTTTTGATTGATTGATTGATTGATTGATTGATTGATTGATTGATTGATTGATTGATTGGAGTGTCACCTTGGACTATATACCATCATGAGGTTTGAACCCGGAAACCTCTTGACTCGAAGCGAGAATGCCTACTGACTGAGGTTGGCTGACGACCAAAGTTTGTCCTTTGTGAGGTCATTGCAAAGTAATGGGGATTTTACCGTCATCGCAGCAGATTCCTGGTGAGGCACACTTGCCACGTCCTGAGCCGCAGGGCCTCCCCGCAGGTTCACATGGTGACGGCAGGTAATCCTCCCCCCGACATCTGAGCGTCTCCGCTGTCCCCACATAGCAGCCGATGTCCCGCCCACAGCAAATGCGGGGCCCGAAGCAGTGGCCCCTGTCGTCCGGGCCACATGGCAAACACTGGAACAGAAGAGCAGGGAAGGGGGTGGATTGTTAAGCTCTTTTGTGAAAATAGCATTGTTGTAATTGTGGAATCCTGCAATGTAGAGGTTAGAGCCCTCGTCTCGCAAGCGAGAGGACCCGGGTTCGATTCCCGGGCAGAGCAAAACTTTCGGCAAGGTTCGTTAATCCACATGCCTGTTTACCCATCAGTAAGTAGAAAGCCCCCAATTGGGAATTACATTGCCTAAATTGACACTGCAGTGCAGTGCAGATCTTAAGCCGAGATCTCATCTGCATGTTCAGGTGGACGTACAAAGAACCCAAGGCATTATTTGAGAAGGGATTTCTCTCGGTGGCCTGTGAGAAATGTAATTTCTTTAACATAATTCACATTCATTCATCACCTGCTAAATTAGAATGACTAATTTTATTTGGAGGATTGTTGGTCAGGACACTGGTAGAGAGAAACTCCCTTCTCTTTTTGAAAAGTGTGATGGGATCTTTAACGTCCAACGGAACAGGCAGGCGGGGCCTTAGTTTAGTGCCTTATCTGAAGGACGGCATCTCTAACAATGCAGCACGCTCTCCCCTCTCCCAGCATTGTGTCAGTCTAAAGTCTAGATGGTGAGAAGCCCCAACATGGAGGCTTGAACCTACAACCTTCTGACTCAATGGAGTTGCCAAACTGAGCTAAGCTAGCAGCCTGGAGGTGAGGTGTGTGTGTGTGG
>JAAILG010022261.1:0-12213 GCA_012026655.1 Hydrolagus affinis | reverse complement strand
CCAGCCGTCTCTCTCACCCCCCACCCCTTGCATACCTGTATATTTTATTCGAGGACTGTGAATACAATATGGCGGCTTTGCACCTCGGTCTGTGCATTGTGTATAGAGATGAGCATTCTGGGTCTTGTAGTTCAGTGTGCTCGCATATCGATTTTTACCACGATATATTGTTTTTTCGATGTATCGATATTTTTAAAATCACCATATCGGCATATCGATTTGAAAATCATATCGGGTTTTAGCGATATATCGAAAAATCGCCAGACCCTACTTGATAGTCAATGGCTATTTCCATGTGGGTTAAAAAATGTGTTGTGGTTGTGTGATTGGACCAAAGTATGTGACTGAACATGTGTCAAAACAACGTATAATCCAAAAGCAGCTTTAGATGCCAACCTTCACCAGGCTTCATCTCACTTCAGCTTTACCGTGGCTTGTATCTGCAACTTGTGTCCTTATTCACAGAATTTTTAAAAAATCTAATGGGTGTCCACCTTTATCTGTCCTGTTCAGAGTAAAATTAATTTGATATAAAATATCTTGCATCCCTGAGATTTTATGTTGTGCTGAATGGCATCAATATAATGTATCTGCAGTATTTTGTTCAACATAACAGGTATTACAGGTGACATTTGTTTTCTTCAAAACAAATTCTTTAGAAGTCTAGCGGCTTACTAAGATGATGTGTATGTGCCAGGATCCTTGGTTGTCACCAAGATGCAGGCTGCATTCCAATAATAATATTGGATAGAGTGCCTTATCACGTTTTTGAGACTCTCAAAGCACTTCACAGAATATTCTGTATATTTGTGGGTGAAACATGGCAGCCAATTGCGTGCAGCAGTGTCCTTCAAAAAGTCCTGGATTGAGTGACCAATTATTTTTAAAACAAATGTTTTGTAAGGAATTATTCCCCCCAGAAAAGTGATCCGCCAATCAACCGGGTTCTTTCCTACTGCTGGGTTAACAGAAGCATGTTGAGCAAGGAAACTTGCCCAAAGTTTCGTCTTGCTGGGAATCAAACCCAAGTCTCCCACTCACAAGGCAAATGCTCTAATCACTGAACTATAGGCCTCCACTATATGTCTTCTAGCTGTTTGTGTGTTTCTTCTCCCCCGCCCCCCAGAGGTTTGCCAACCGTACTTTAATGGCAAGACTGCCACCTTTTTATATGGGCACATCAAGTTTTTTTTCTTGAGGCAAGAAATCTTTTGAAGTGCAGTTAATGGGATGATAGCCTTTAACGAAACCTTGTTATTTTACATAACTATCGATGCTCATTTCTAACAAATGTAGTGACTGTTTATGAATAGATAAGCTTTTAGTAATTATATTTAATAGAGCTCCTTATCACAACATCCAGACTTCTCAAAGCCCTTCACAGTAGTTTTGACTGTGTGTTTTGTGGGCAAAACATGTTGTTTACACAGTGCTGTACATCTTGTGATTGGTATCATCATTTGACATTATAGCCTGATTGAATATTAAGAACGAAAAACAATTTCCCCGACCACCCCATGTACAGATTGTAGCTTTCAGAATTTACTTGGATTTTCTTTAAATGGGACTGAAAATGTCTCCCATTTGGGGGAATAAAAATTCCTTAGGGTTGAGACTAAAACCATTGGTAACGAGTTCTCATTGAGATGGCTTTATTGCTTGATGCTGCATTATAACTAATTACCCTACAATGTGATAATCTCTCTGGAGTTTCTCAAGTTCATTAGCATTTTTTTTTCTGTGGGTTCTAATGCATAGATATTATACTTGATGTGTTCTTTCACTGCCTTGTAGTAGAAGCCTCGTTGAAGAGAGTGAATGTAATCTTCCACAGTAAGCAGATTACACCCTTGAGTCCTAATATAACAGTCTTTCATCATAATGGAGTCAGCACTGATATTTTATTAAAACTTCAAAGAACAATGTGAAATGATTGAAATGAGAACTGAAGAGGGCCATTCTGTCATCAAGTCTGTTCTGCCACGTTCGTGGCAGTACCACAACTTCCAAGGAGGAACAGAGGAAGGCCATTTGTCTCATTGAGCCAAAGTCATTACTGTGTTATTTAAAGAGGGTCATTCAGTGTAGAGTGCAGATATCTGCTTTTACAATTGCCCCTTTTGTTGCATGAGTTCTAAATCCAGTTAAATAATTATTTTTCTATTCTATAGAAAATGCCAAAAGGTATTAGACACAATTTTTGCAATAAAATCGTAATTTTTTTACCATCAACATATTGTTCTAAATAGATTAGGAAATCATTGAATATTGACTTTAGGCATTTTTTAGTATGTGTACCATTATTGTGGTCATTATGTTCAGAAACCACTTTATTCAGCACTTTAGGGCTTGCTTTTATGTGAAAGATGCTGTGGATATGCAAGTTGTTAAGTTGGATAGTGTGATTATGATAGTGAAACTGGTTTGTTTTATCAGTTGAACCCTAAGGTTTGATAATGCTAATAAATCATAGTGAACAACTGATGTGTATCATATTGAGTTGCCTAACTAACTCTGTTATAATCTACAGGAGAATCCACTTTTGCTGGACGCCGGTTAACTGGACGTTGGATAAATCGAACAAAATGCCCAGCTCAGATTCATTTGTATTCCTTCCTGTTTTAAATATGCCAGTTGATTTGGCGGTTAATCTGGGCAATATGCTGTGCAATGTACTCATTTGGGCCTTCTGTGTGTCCAGCAGTTGCATTGTCCCTCGAGGGACTTGTTGTAGATGGGAGGAACATTGTTAGATATTACTATGCAGCATTGGTGACTCTCCTCTGCTGGGCGGGAATGGTATTTCGGCCAACATCGGCCTTTTGTTTCCACTTTTAAAATTGAGCTACAGGTATCCCCCACTTAACGAAAGGGTTAGGGACTTCAAAACCCCTCGTTAAGCGAAAATTGCATTAAGCGGGCGGGAGGGAGGTCCCTACTGTGTTTCAGTATATGAAAAAAATCATTCCCTGTAATGCCTTGCGCCTAGCCTAGCGCTAACATTTACAGTGTATCAGCGACAAGGTAGGTAGCACTGCTATTGAAGGCAGGGAGAGAGAGTTAAAGAGAAAGAGACAGAGAGAGAGGCAGAGAGAGAGAGACTGTGAGTGAGATTGTGACAGCCAGAGACTCAAACAGAGAGAGAGAAAGAGACACAGAAAGAGAGAGAGAGACACAGAGAGAGACAGAGAGAGAGAAAGCGAGAGAGCGCAACCGAGACAGACAGAGAGAGGGAAAGAGACACGGAGAGAGAGACAGAGAGATACACACAGAGAAAGAGAGAGAGAGAGAAAGAGACACACAGGGGGAGACTGAGACATAGAGAGAGAGAGAGACAGAGAGGAGAGACAGACAGAGCATCCTACCGCTTAAGATCCTCCCATACTGCAGTGCTTTCTCTTGGATTAGGTGGCTGCTGAAGTAAGTGTGTGTATGTATGTGCGCTTGTGTCGTGGAGGCTGCCAGGAGACAAGAAGCGCACAAGATTTAAACTTTCGTTATAGCGAGCGCAGCCTTCGTTAAGCACATAGGGGGATACAAATAGAAACCATCGTTATAGTGAAGTTTCGTTCTGTTCGGTAAGCGGAGGCTACCTGTATTTGTTTACACCCCATTTTAATAGTCCAATAGTATTGGAATTTAAAAGATTTTCCCCTTTTTTAAAATTAGATTTCAGATAGTTTAAAGCATTGTAAAAATCTGTGTGTGAGAAAGAGTGTCTAATGTGTTGAAGATCTTGTGAGTAATGCAACAACAACAACATTTACATTTGTGTAGCACCTTTCACATCAGGAGGACATCCCGAGGTGCTGAACAGACAATATTCCGGGGTGATACAATACAAAGCATTTGTATTGAAGCATTTTCCACTTTTTAATCTTGCAATTGTGTGCATATAGACTGCTCTCTATATAATCAGTGAATCTTTAGGCATTATCATTTGTAATGTAGACCAAAGTCTCCAGTGAACTACGGTATTTTCTTGCAGAAATCCAGATAAGTATGGTTATCTAAATTGAAGATTTATTGGTGCAAAATGCTATATGAATCTGCAACCCTCCTGGATTTAAAAGGCAACTCCCAATTATACTGCAGTGAGAGTCAGTTCATCACGCAGCCTTGTTTTCTATCTAAGTAGGTTTACTGAATTAGCACCGTTTTGCTCTTGGTTTTCTGTCCTTCAGCACCTGATTTGAGGTGTGCCAAGTTCACCCCTTTTGGCAGCTGTGAAGTTGTTCTGGAGGCAGCCTATCCAAGCAGCATCCAGCAATGGAAGACATGGTGGAGGTAGTCCTGTAGCAAAGTGGCTAGAGCACTTGCCATGCAAACAAGAGGACCTAGGTTCAATTCCAAGACGGGGAGAAATGCCTGTTTACCCAGCAGTAAGTAGGAACACGGTTGTTGATCAATTAGTGAATTGTGTTCCGGAGTGATAATTCCTCCCCCAAAAAATGTGGTCACTTAATCCAGGACCATTTGTGGGACACTGTTGTATGTAGTTGGTTGCTGTGTTTCGCCCACAAAATAATCAATCGATTCTCTTTACAATATATTCTGTGAATCACTTTGTGGGCCATCTCAAAGATGTGATAAGAAGCTGTATCAAATGCAAGTATTATTATTATTACTTGGTTCACCAATCAGTTACATTAGCTTTTGAACTTTATTGCAAATATTTTGTGCCACCACTTTAGTTGTGTATTTTTAAAGTCAGCAACTGATGATTTGAAGAACGTTGGTAATGCTGTTTGCTTAAAATATTGCACTTTGAATGCTTTTTTGGTAATCATTTCAGAAATGACACAAAATAGATTTACTATAAGCAAATCCGGTGGTTAAAAATTAATCTCATTCTTACTATAAGTATTTTAATCAACCCATAATTCTACCTCTTACTGCTTGTAATTTATTGGGTTGCAAAATCCCATTTAGAAGAGGAGTCTAGAGGGATTACTTCTGTTCAAGTGGTCTGCCCAACCAGGGTGAGAAAGAAAAAAAAAGTATATTTGGTGTTGATTTCCTGCTGCTGGACTCCTTGCTTTCCTTCACCACCAGTGACTGAACTATCTCCACTTCCATCCCTGCTGGGAGGAACCTTGTATACCATGGAGCTACTGGGGGCTTTGTTGAGTTTAATGGGTTTATGTTCTTTGGATTTGTTGGTTGCCAATCTGGTGTTGCCTTGTCCCAGGAAAGTACTGTGTCGCTGGGAGCTTGCACATTTTAATCAGTTCTCAATGATTTCATAGGGCTGAGAGGCACCACATCATGATGAATTGAATCCCAAATTCATAACTTTTAAAAAAAAATTATCAGTTAATACTCTTGGTTGAATTTTTCCTTTTTCTTTGGGGTGTGGTGGCGGATGTTGGTGGTGGAGCAAGAAGAGAACCATTCTATGATAAAACAGGGAAATCTCACGATCAATACATTCCATTACAATATGGAAAGATCCATTTATAAGCACACTCCACTTTGTGGGCTTAGTGAATAATGAATCAGTGTGTGTATACTGGAGTGAAATGTAAAAAGGCAGCCCTCCATTATTTGAATGTCAACAAGACCAAGGCCCTCCTGCTTGGCTCCTGTCAGCACCTCTATACTTCGCTGCTGACAGCATCTCCCTCCATGGATACTCTACATCTCACAGAGCAAGTACGGAACCTCTGGGTCCTTTTCAACCCTCAAGAATCTTTTATGTCTCACATCTGTGCCATGGCTCGCTCTGCCTTCCCCCACCTCCGCAACATCACTTGGCTCTGCAGCTGTCTCACAGAAGCTACTGTATCATGGGGAAATGGTTGTGAAGATTTCATTTTGAATGATTGGAATAGTTTGAAATGGAATGTACAAGGATGTTTTGAAAATGGTTTTGAGAATAGGCATCAGGTGTTCCTTAAGTAATAACTTCATAATTGGTTGTAATCTAAAATGGCAGTGTTCTCTATCCAATTAGTATTTGTAATGATTTCTGATGGAGGGGGCGGCATGCACATTACTGTGACAAGCCTTCATAAACTACAGCATAATGACTCCAACCTTCTTCAAATTTATATCAACTAAAAGCATTCTTGACATTCTGGATGTCATATGCCCCAACATATTAAACAGATTAATATCGCTGAATTAATTTAGCGATATTAATCTGTTTAATACGCCCTTTCCAAAATCAATAAGAACGGGTCTTTAATGTGTACAGTGTTTCAATAGGCAAGATGGTGATCATTCAAATGAGCAGAGAATAAGAAGGGCGGAAGCTCGTGTGGATTACAGTATTAACCAGCGGACTTAGTTGGCTCGTATACAGTATGAGCCACAGACTTAGTTGGTGTGAATGACCTGTTGACATGTGTAAGTGTCATTTTTTTGTTGTCTGAAATAAAGCTCTCTGTATTGAATGTTCACCTCTGGTCTAGTTGGTTGGAGATGTGGAGTAGTAAGTCTTGCCTGCTTGCACAGTTATGGTGTGTGGCAAAGGAGATGAAACTGACAGCTATTGTATGTCTGTCTATATGATAGATGTTGCCAACTGATCCTTCACGCTAAGCGTAGTTTGCGTTTTAAGTGCTCTGAGATGTTGCCTTTGAGCACACGTAGGTAACCTGTAATAAGAGACAACCAGTTTGTCATCTGTAACAAAAGAAGTGCTGTACTTCTGTTCCCTGTTCATGCTATTAATTTGAATAACACTCTTAAAAACAGTGCGGTAGCAGTTACATTCTGAAATATTATTGAGATGAGATACTCTCAGCTGTGGTAATGTTTCTTGTTGCTCTGCTGTAGAGTTGTATTTTGAATAGATATTGCCCATTTTCCTAAGATGTATTTTGTTGTGTGTGTGTGTATGTGCCATTGGTTCTAGATGGAGGGTGGGTGGTTCTCATCTGCACCAATATCAGCTTTGATAAGTAGATTAAGAATTTTACTCTAATATTAATAAAAATGTATCTTTCTTTACAACAGGGAGAGATCATGTTTGCAGATTTATTGGCTGTGGAAGGAACGACCGATTTAACTATGTGGTTATGCAGTTGCAGGTAAGAATATTTTAACATGTTTACCCACAATTAAATGTTCTGTTCTTAGTTTGGGAGTCTTTCCAATCCAGCTCAGAGCAGGATTAGAGAAAGAAATATTTTTAAAGTATTTTTTCTTTATTCTGTAAGACTTGAATGAAAGCAGCACTAGGCAACTGCAGTAAAACTCACATAAGTCTTATCTGTATAAATCATATAATCGCCTCAGTTGTACATCTGCCCAAGTCCCATTGAGTTTTCCTATTAAATCCATTAAAATTGATCTACATTAGTCGTATTAACAATTGCGCAACTCATAATGCCACTACCACATTACTATGATTGACCTTGGTGTTTGCTGGGTCACTAGCAAGTTCAGTATTTGTGTATTGTATCTGTTATGTGTAAGTCATATAAAATCAGACTTGTACATGACTTTACCCAAGCCATATGTGATACGACTTATACGAGTTTGATATAACTCATACAAATCATCTTGAATGTATCGTCCCAACTGATACGACTTTTGTGAAGTTTATTCTGCACTCTTTACCATCTAATAGCATCTGTAGAAACTTTTTTGTGTTCAAACATTGTGATCAAATGTTACTCTGATTATTAAAATATATTTTTAGATTCTTAATTTTACTTTAACTTTTTATCTTTCTGATTTTATGTTTGCAGCATTCTCTGGACTGTCTTTTGCACTCTTCTTGATTTGGTTTATTAAAATTAAACTTGCAAAAATAAATATTTCCTGTATTTGGTTATGGCACCTTTCATGTTGGGAGAATGTCTCAGAGCCTCAGAAGAGTGATTGGGTAGTTTGAAGCGAGTTCAGCAGCCTAGTTGTACACAACAGTGTCTCATAAATGGTCATGAAACAAATGACCAATTTTGATTTCTATTTTCTTTGCACAGGGTCGAAATCTTGCCGATCTACGTCGCAGCCAATCAAGAGGAACGTTTAGCATCAGCACAACTCTGCGCCTGGGGAAACAGATTCTCGAAGCAATTGAAAGTATTCATACTGTGGGATTTCTTCACAGAGACATCAAACCTGTAAATAATTTGTAGCAAGTTGATTTTGCCTTCTTTAACATCACATTTATGCTTGTAACAAGCCTTGCACTCTGAAGCTAATCAAACATGTTGTTTCCTAACTTATTAAGTGTGATTCAAGTAAGAATTACCAAACATCGCAGGATGATAAAGCATTGGGCTCTGAAAAATTTCCCTACAAATATTTTCCTTTTAAATGTTGCAAGCTTATTTACTATGTTTAGTTACCATGAGCTTTAGCTGCCACCTGTTAACAGGAGTGTTAAGAGGGAAAACCAATTGTACGTATGTCACAAGGATTATTTTAATTTATATTTGTCAGGCTGCATTCCAGAAAAGGATTCCATCACTGTAATGTAACCTGACACTTTAGCCTTTGTCCATGCTCATTCTGTTTGTCGATTGGCTCCTCATTTAGATTACTGCTTTACAATTAAATTTCTGATATTCATATATGCATTTTCCAGAATTACAAAACGAGTGATTTCTGACTGTTTTCTCTCCTATTTTTAGTCAAACTTTGCAATGGGTCGTCTTCCTAACACCTGCAGAAAGTGTTTTATGCTGGATTTTGGTTTGGCACGACAATTCACAAATTCCTGTGGCGATGTTAGACATGTAAGTAATGTTCTTTTGCAACTGTTAGTTGGTTGAAGTGGAGCAGGAGAATAGCATTTAAATGTTCACTATTCAGTCAGAAGCTAAATGAGTTGTTCAGGTTGATAATTGAGTGATGCTCAATTATACCTCAGTAAGTTGAGGTATAATAATATCAATCCTTACATTTGCTTGAGTGCCTTTTATTTTGGGATGTAGTGCCAAAGGGCTTAATAGGATGCACTGTGTGTTTTTGATTGGTGAACATGGCAGCCAGTTGGCGCACAACAATTTACCACCAACAGCCATGAAGTGAATGACCAATTTTATTTGCGTGAATTGTTGGCCAGCACTCATGTCATGGGATCTCCGTTTAATGTCTCATCTGAAGGACTCAGCAATAAGCATGCCCCCAGCACTCAAGTGGAGTGGTTCCTAGACTACATGAGTTCCAAGTTCCTACATAGGGCTTGAATCCACAACCTTCTGACACAGGCTGGAATGTGACAAATGGAGTCAGACTCACACACAATATAATATAGTTCCTGATGTGAAAAGTGCTCTACAAATGTAATTTTATTGTTGTTGTAGTTAGTTGCTGCCTTGTTTGGGGCTTTGAATCTTCCTCTTTCCCCTGTGAAATGCAAATTAAATTGTTCACTCTTGTGTGAATTACCACTACTTATTGTAGGGTATGTTTCTGAAGTGCTGAGGTCTTTCTGCCAATATTGGTGCATCACATTTCTTTTGTGCTGGAAATTTTGACTACATTATTAGCTGAATATTCCAGTTTGACCAATATCAAATTTTAAACCTTATAAAACACCTATTCATCATTTGGGGCACTTTTCTTGCAAGGTATTTAAATATTAATTTGATCATAAACCCAAGCTAAAGGCATTCTAAAATTTTGACAACATTTGCCTTTTCTGATAACCTTCATTTCAATTAAGAAACAAAAGTATTGATTTCAGAGTAAAGTTACCTAAAGCAGACCTACATTAAATATTAATCCCAATGTACAATTGCATATTTCTTATTTAAATCCTGGTATGTAACTGCTTTCATTGTAATTTGGCATCTTGCCATTCCATAAGGAAGTAAATGTGAGATCTATCAATACATGATGTAGTTTGAACTATATTTTTTGCCTATTATATTACTTGTATTACTTTTTGTGTATTATATTACTATTACAAGGACTTTTGATAAAAATTTAAAAAAATTGGGCCAAAGTTCACTCTTTCTTCCCTCATGCTCCAACTCTTCATCTACTGCATGAGTCTTTAGTGCTAGAAAGTGACCAATCGTCACGTGTTAGCAGGATATTTGGGCATCACATCAAACTGTTAGAACCAAAGAAAAGTATAAGACAATAGATTGTATAAGACAATAGATCGGGGATTCGACAGGGTGAATAAGGAAAAACTCGTGGTCACAAATTTAAAATAGTTTCAAAACGAAGCAAAGGGGAGCTGAGGAGAAATTTTTTCACTCAGCGGATTGTTCGAATCTGGAATGCATTGCCTGAAAAGGTGGTGGAGGCTGATTCTCTTTCTCAAAAGAGAATTAGATCTTTATTTAGGGAGAACAGGTCTGTTAGGTTATGGGGAGAGAGCTGGGCAGTGGGATTGAGTTGCTCTTCAAAGAGCCGTCACAGACTAGATGGGCTGAATGGCCTCCTTTTGTGCCATAAAATTCTATGATTCAGTGAATAGGAACCTCAATTTTTCAAATCAACATTCACTTCAACAGCAAAATTACACTTGTATAGCGCCTTTCACATCAGGAGGACAAGCCCACAAGCCAACAACAACAACTTTGATTTATATAGTGCCCTCCACGCTGGGCGGCGTCTCAGAGCGCTTCACAATAACGGATCCCGGGGGTGAGCCAGGGGCAGGGTGACCGAAGGTGCGGTCGAAGAGAAAGGACTTTAGCTGAGACCTGAAACTGGGAAGAGAGGGGGAGAGGTGAAGGAGTGAGGAAGGGAGTTTCCAATCTCCTGATGCACCCTTATGTCCTCCTATACTTGTGCTTGTCCACTATTTTATTTATACTGTAAATGCACAATGCTGTTTTTAACCCGACCTCTACACGTATGCACGTTGCCTTCAGAGCTCAGTGACTTGCGATCATGAGCTTTCTCGCCCAGAGCAACTGCTCTGTAGTGATGACTTTGCTAAAGGCTGACGTCCGGGCACATCAATGGAATGGATGGATTAACAGGGGAGCTTTTACTCTGTATTCTGGAATGGTTGAAGCTGGTCCTCGATGCCCAAAAATGAAATCCATCAATGAGCAACTAATGAGCAAGCAAATTAATTGAGTGGCTGGAGATGCGCTGGCAATCAGATATTTTATGTTTGCACTTGGCTTGTCTATACCAACCTGCCTGTCGGCTTTCTGCCTGCCCAGAATTCTGCAGCTTGTGCAGCTCTCCCACACCAAGCTCTGTTACCCCATCACACCCACCTTTGCCTAGCTCCACTAGTTTGCTCCCTCAGTTCAGCGGGATCCGGCCCGCTCCATGTCCCTACCAGGTCCACCCCGCTATCAGCAGTTGGGCCTTCAGCCTCTCTGCCCCTACCCTCAAGAACACCATCCCACATTCTATTCACCTCAATCACTCCCTCCCTTGCCTCCTTCAAGGCACGCCTCAAGACTCTCTGTTTGGCCACTGTCTCTGCCCCACACCCTCCCTGATCCTGGACTGTTCAGCGCCTTGGGACTTCCTCCAGACATGAAAGGCGCTTTACATATGTAATTTTATATTGTATTTGTCATTGACGTAGGTTTTTTTTTAAAATTGTTGAAAATTCTGACCTCTCAAAAGTCTTTGAAGTGATCATATTTCAGTGAAGTAGCATGAAGAGCAACTGCAGCAGGCACAGTGCCTTTGTGTGTGGCACAGTATCAAGAGGATTGCTTTTCCCACAGATAAATGGCAGAAGTGATTTTGATTGGGAGCAAGAATAATTAGCTTTTCACTGTACATGTTTCTTTCACAAAGTGACGTCAAACTGCATTCACATCTATCGCAAGGTGTTTGATTTACTGTACTTTCCCTGTGGTCCTGGGCACTTTATAAATAGAATTCTCTGAATAAGCTGGATAACCTTATTTATATATAGTAACACTTGCAGAAATGAACCATCTGTCTCAAGAGATTAATTGTACTTGCTGGGTGATACTCATTGGTTTGTCCTCGTAGTACAAATATTCATAATTTAGAAAACTTCTTTCCTTTTATCCTTCATCCACTATTTTTCTAGCAGTGCGTATATCTTGAGCAATACAAAAAGTTATTTGCTTGTCAAACATGTGATTTGCGGCAAAAAATATCAGGGCAATAACTACGTGCTTGTTTACCGTATATCTCCGCGTATAAGGCGCACTTTTTTTCACGTCGGAAGATCTCGAAAGTTGGGGGTGCGCCCTATACGCAGGTACAAGAAATTTTGAGCCTCGGAAATACAGTAAACAGGAGGGGCGGCCGGCGCGCTGTCAGCCGGGGCTTGGTCAGTGTCCGGCGGGG
>JAAILG010022260.1:0-12106 GCA_012026655.1 Hydrolagus affinis | reverse complement strand
GAGAGAAAAAGCAGTGCCCCTTTAAGAAGAGACCGGAAGTGCACTACCAGCAGCATTCAGAACTAATCGTGCTGTATTCTAGTGCAATAATCGACTTATTAAATGCGCCACCGCAATAAGATCCGGTTAATCGAAGGGGGACCTTTTTTTTGAGGAGCCGGTTATACAGAAGTTACGATTGATCGGGTCACAGATAAACGGGCTTTTACTGTAGTTGAATATCCAGCGCCTTGGGATGTCTTTCTGATCTGAAAGGTGCTAATATGAATGCAATTTTGTTGTTGACTCCATATTAATATTTCACATTGAATTTGATAAACATCTGAAGAAGTATAACACGTTTATAGGGAAAACGACAGGAGAATTGGGGAGAGGGGATAATAAAAAAAAGGGGGAAATCTTCACTAAGCTGCTCTTGCAATGGGTTAAAAGCGTGCTATTAGAAAATGGCTGAGAGAAGGATACAACAACAACAAAATTAAATTTGTATAGCACTTTTCACGTCGGATATCTCATCAGATGCAAGAGATAACAACAACGACTTTGATTTATATAGCGCCCTCCACGCTGGACGGCATCTCAAAGCACTTATGTATGTGTTACCTGAGGAGAAGGAGGCAGGGAGAGGTGGAAGACTATACCTGGGATGTCAAATTTAATCTTTGGGACAGTATGTGTAGTTAAGCATGAACTATGGGTTCAGGTAAACTAGTTTCCTGAAAAGTGGGGCCAACTACTCTAGCAAGTGATAATGGGGTTGTCTTGTATTAGAAGCTGAAGCACCAAAGAGCCAGCAACTCCTTGATGCTACAAGAATGTTGAGTTTGATCAGTCACATGCTGAATTTCTACTTTTCAAATTATAGCATGCTATACTATTTGAACACAAAATATTCTAGACAGAAATCAAATGACTCTTCAGTATAAATTTATTATCATTTAATATTCACCTTCTTAAAGACATTTTGATGGTCAGAGTGTTATATATGGGGTAGTAGGATTGCAGGTCACAAGTTCAAAATATTTATTCCCAAAAGTTTCATTAAATTAACCAAATGGGAGTTCAAAAGAAAATTCTATTTGGACACTTTATCAAAGATCAAATAGGGTCTACAATTCCTACGCAGGTTACCTTGAAAGGGACAAATGAAATTTGGCAGGAAAGGAATCCCAGCTGTACTGATCAACAGCACAGCAGCAGGGATGCTGATAATAAGGCAGAGGAAGAGGGATAGTACAAGGGAAAGAACTGAAACCAGTAAACAGTGGTTAATTACGTCACAGAAAACCAAATGTTCACTTTGTTGCTTTTTTAAAAAAAAATGCATTTGTCACATCAAGGCTCGACTATGGAAACTCCCTCCTCGTCGGCCTTCCTGGTTCTTCCCTTCACAAGCTGCAGATCATCCAGAACTCTGCAGCTCATGTCCTCACACGCACCAAGCTCTGCGACCACATCACCCCACCCTCGTCCGGCTCCATTGGCTCCCCATCTCCCAGAGGATCGAATTCAAGATCCTCGTCCTCACTTTCAAAGCCATTCACGGCCTTCCCACACTCTACCTCTCTGACCTGCTGTCCCCCTATGAACCTCCCTGCCCCCACCGTTGAGCGGGCTCCAGCCTGCTCTATGTTCCCCGCCCGACCAGCCCTACCATCGGCAGACTGGCTTTCAGACTCTCTGCCCCCACACTCTGGAACTCCATCACACAGTCCCTTCGCCTTGCTCTCTCCCTCGCCTCTTTCAATGGCCAGTCTCAAGGCCCTCCTCTTCAACCGCGCCTTCTGCTGCCCTCCCAACTCTCTCCCTTCCCTCCTAACTCTCTCCTGTCCCTCTCCCTTGCTCGGGTCCTGACCTGACTGTTCAATGCCTTGGAACATCCTCCAGACGTGAAAGGCACTCTATAAATGTAATTTTGTTGTTGTTATTATTCTGAATACATCTGGAAGGCAACTGCAGGCAATAATCCAATCGAGGAGCTCATTAAAAGCATAAACAAAGCCGTTTATCTTGCAATCTAAATTTGAGAATTAACTGCTGTTGTAAAACAGTTGTAGGATCATGGTTGTGATTTTGATGCACACAACATTGTGGTGATCAATTCTCTATTAAAACAGTTTCAAAGAAACTGCTAAGTTTCAAAGTTACCGCACATCATGCACAGCAAAGAAAATGAGTGACCCGTGGCACAATACCAGTGATATGTTAGGTCACATTTGGGCAATATTACCAGATTTTCTCTTGATCTGAAAGCATTAAAAAGTAGCACCCTCTATCCTTGAATTTAATTTATTATAAACATATAACGGCACTTCACGGAATCCGCTCACAAGTCATACGGTAGCAGGGCTATAATACAATTAGAAATATTTGGTGATAGAGCTGAAATTCACTGATACCACCAATTAGCCTATGCCACACCTTTAACTTGTAGAGTAGTGAAACTTAAATTCTACTATCAAAATGAAACCTTCAGTTGATTGGCATAAAGCAGTTTACATGGGGAGACACCCAGACATTTTCCATTCTTAACAGTTTATCCAATGCCTTATAAATTTGGAGCTAGGATAAACAGTTAAAGGTCATTTTCAAAAATTGAACTCTCAAGCAATAAAATGTTCCTGATTTAAATGCTTAGAATATTTCAACTTCCAACTTTTTTTACAATTAATAATCAATAATTTTGGAGAAAGCCTTCTAAGGACTTCTTTGAACACAATAGTTTCATTTTACCTGATTTGCACTGAAATTAATATTCCTGTAGACAGTATCCTAACCAAATCAGCACACTATTGAAATAATTTACAAATGCCATACCATGGTACTGTATAAAACAGAGAGCACAAATGGCTAGATCCAAATATAACTTAGGCGTTATTGCTTCATCGCACTTTCAATAAGGTTCAAAATTAATGTTACAACTATTAATCTCACACTTTGCACAGATTTCCTCAACACATTAGA
This sequence comes from Hydrolagus affinis, assembly GCA_012026655.1. NCBI lineage: Eukaryota > Metazoa > Chordata > Chondrichthyes > Chimaeriformes > Chimaeridae > Hydrolagus > Hydrolagus affinis. Next base: position 9,142 of record JAAILG010022260.1, on the reverse strand, counting down.
GTATTTTACATTGGGCAACAGATAAATTGTTGCTAAAATATTTAATGCCAACTTGGTAATACAATTACTAAAGATCAACTCAGCTAGCCTAATTGGCAGCACTCACTTTCAAGATCCACACATTAGGAATTGACATCATAATCTAAGATGCAAGGCCAGTTGGAAATGATGTGGGTTTGGATGAGATAATGAACCTTCATTCTTTCTGTCTGTTCAGGTAAACGTTAAAGAACAGCATTTCAAAAAAATATATACCATTGTCCTGGCCAACAGTTCCCCATATTACATACATCATTCACCTCGATATTGTTTAAGGGACTTTGCTATGCACAGCAATCCACAAATAGCTGCCATGTTTGTTTACCAAAAAAACTTGTGACCCTACAGCTGATCGCTGGTACTCGTTTACTCATTCGTACATTTCGACAACTTTAGAAAAAATGTACAAAGGAGCAAATGCATACCAGCGATCAGCTGTTTGGTGACGCGACGTGAGGGAGTGTTTCAGTGTTCTCTTAATTGTATTTTTACCCGATTTATATATTTATTAAACTTTAATTTTCAATACTAGTGGTGTTGTTTTTGTTCTTTATTTAATATTAGTGTAAGAAAATGTAGACCAGAAATATACTGAAGGAATAACTCCTATTGATAGCATTAGGGCCTATGGTAATTTAGATTTTGCTATACGTCTTTTCACTTCAAACCGCACTTTTCAAAAACACATCCCCAACGTTAATTGATGAGTCCCAGTACTGGGAAGCCTATACTTTGAGGTCATACTTTGGTCATACCACATTTAATTTCAAATGACACAATTCAGTTATGAAAGAAAGCCTTTTACTTTCCACTTGGAGATAAGGAGGGGCAGGAATCTCAGAAAATAAGTGTTACTTTCTTTTGCATATAGAAGTATGTTTTCTACTGTACACAAGAGAAATGATCTTTGGTGTCTCCAAAAGGCAAATTAACATCCCAAATCCCACTGTGGATTCATGGATTGTGAAAAGTATTAAAAAATAGTTGAGGAGACCTCGATGGTGCAAATTTCCACTGCAGTGAGGCAAGATGAAGGAAAGCCTTCTACAACAACAACATTGATTTATATAGCGCCCTCCAAGTCGGACGGCGTCTCAGAGTTCTTCACAATAACTGATCCCGGGGGAGAGCCAGGAGCAGGGCGAGAAAGGTGACCGAAGGCACAGTCAAAGAGAAAGGCCTTTAGCTGAGACCTGAAATTGGGAAGAGAGGGGGAGAGGCGAAGGGAGTGTGAAAGGGAGTTCCAGAACCTCGGGGCATAGTGGCTGAAGGCAAGGCCTCCGATGGTGGATCGGAGGATTCGGGCGACAAGGAGGATGCCAGACCCGGTGGAGCGAAGGCAACGGGAGCTAGTTTGAGGAGAGAGGAAGTCGGAGAGGTAGGGGGCTGCAGAGGAGTGGAGGGATTTGAAAACAAGGGTGAGGATCTTGAAATCGATCCTCTCCGGGACAGGGAGCCAATGAAGTCTGGCAAGGACTGGGGTAATGGGGGAGCGAAGTTTGGTGCGGGATAATTACCAGATTTTTAAAAAAAAACACACACATACATCACAGCCAGCGTGGCCATATTTCATTCACAAGCTGCATCACCACCATTAGATTAACAAGAAAAGACTGAATAGCAAAGTGTACCAGCAATGAGGACTACTGATTCTCAATGAGGTCTGAGAAACATCTGAGCTATAAGAATATTGTAAGAATACAGCATGCTACCAGTAAATGAGTTACAAACAATACCTAACAACCTAAATGAGTAAAGCCACATCAGTCTGTTAACCATCACTCAACAACTGCAATCCTGAAGCCAAATGTGTATCATGAGCACTGGAATTAAGAATAGTGTTGGGGGTTCACACATTCCTAAATAGTTACGGAGTTTCTAAATTTAGACAGCTTATGAGAGCCCATATTTCTAACTAAATCTACCTATCTTCACTCAGTTTGACATCTACAAAACCCAAAACCAATTAGCACTGTGAGCTGTCAGGCAATTTCAATTTGAAATTAATTAGATTCAGAACCGCAATGTTAAATTCGAAGACTACATGAATTAACAACAACAAAATTACATTTACAGAATGCCTTTCACGTCGGGAGGACGTCTCAAGGACTGACAAGGCGCTAACTGGATTGAACACACAGTTACATTATTGATGTAATGACAAACAGCAAGATCTTCATGCCTTTTAACTGTAGAAAAGTCACTTTAGGCTCAGCATGAGGAAACACGTTTTCCACACACAGGGCAGTAGATGTCTAGAACAGGTTCCCTAAATTATGCAGTTTGTCAAACAGTATTGACTCATACAAGAGTCTCGGCAGATTTGTCAGAGAAGAGCAGATGGTAGCTGCAAATAGGCAGGCCAAACTATAATAATAATAATAATCCTTATTTGACGTAATGTTGTATCATCTCATCAACATATCTCAAACACTTCACAGTATGACTATGTGCACTAAGATATGGCGCATTGATTTTAGGCACTCCCTGAGATGCAACCCTATGTGGAGGACATTATATAAGTGCAATTTGGTGTTGCTGAATTGACATTGGTGGTAGAGTTGGCAGAGACTCTAGTGCTCTCAGCTCACCTTCAGGAGTCAATATTCTAATTACTATTTTATGCTGAATTGGGCTTGGGGCTTTTTGGTTCTCTTTAATTTATCACCTCTTGGAGGACACTATACAAGTGTAATTTTGCTGCTGTTGTTGTTGGATAGGACTGACAAAAGAGAAGTGCAGTTTGAGTGGGAGGTAGAACTGGGAGTGGATGAGATTGACCTCTGGACTGCTTTCCTTTCCTCATATCTATGTATCAAAATGCATTATATTAAGATCAATTTAAGCACCCAAATCCAAAATGTCATGTTTCACACATCACAGCAAAACAATTCAATCAATCTGCAAGTATAATCTTAACCCCCTTCATTTGCTTTCTATTTTCTTTATATTGGGCCTACGGTCTGTAATCAGAAATATTTTTTAAAACAACAACAAAATTACATTTGTGTAGCGCCTTTCACGTCAGGAGGACGTCCCAAGGTTACTGCTTCAGACCCGAGCTAAAGCGGGGGGAGGGGAGAGTCGCCAATGGGACCATCGAAGAGGAAAGACTTGAGGCAAGACTTGAAGGACGCCAGTGAGGTGCGAGGTGGAGGGACTTCGGGATGGAGTTCCAGAGGTTGGGGGCAGAGTGACTGAAGGCTCGCCTGCCAATGGTTGGGCGGGTGGGTCGGGGGACATGACATGATCAAAATCAAAATATGATTTTCTAAATGAATCACTTTTTTGGAAACATTAGGAGATAAACTTAAGTGAGTGAGCATAGTAGTGTTCATTTCAGCCTGCTGTCAGCCAAGCTCAGTTTGTAGCACTCCCACCTACAAATCGAAGGTTATGGGTTCAAGCCCCACATTAGGAATTTGTCCTCAGTCTAGGCTGTTGCTACAATGCATACTGGGAAAATCCTTTATCTTGTCAGAGACATTTGAATGAGGCATTAAATCAAAATACCAAAGGGATTTTCTCCTTTTGTCACGACAAACAATCCTCCAGATTAAAAATGTCATTAATATCATTATGGACACTGCTGTGCACAAATTTGCTGCTGGGTCACCACAAATACAGTCACTGCACTCTACAGTAAAGTGTTTTTAAATGTTTTAACAATATGAGTCATGATATTTAAGGCAAGGATTGTTCATTATTATTTGTTATAATAATCTTTGCATTTCTAAATGCGCATCACAGGATTCAATGCAAATGTAATAACTATGAATCTTGTGGGTTAAATGGCAGCCAATTTTTTTTCACACCAATGCCCCACAAACATCCATGGAATGAATGAATAATTCAGCCTCAAAGATTTGTTACAACTATTCTGAAATACAATTTATTTCACTATCTTACTAGGCTATGAAATAAAACTAATTTGTAAAAATTGTTAATTTAAAGATCATATAATCCTTCAAGAAAGTGGAACTTACATATACCAGATTTTACAATGAAGAAAACTCAGCCAGCACATTTCTTTCATTACAAAATATGATCATATTGTTTACTTATATACAAACAGAAAATGGCCAACCAGCATCTAAAAGGGAATGATTGGTTAACATATACTTGGATCACAAGCAATGAACTATTTTTAACTTTCAATATTATTATTTTGCCCACAAAATATGCAGTCAATTCACTTTACAGTATATTCGGTAAAATGGTGAGATGTCTCGAAGACATGATAAGGCACTATATCAAATGCAAGGATTATTATTATTATCTGCATTTCCAATATTTTGAGATATTACCTGCAGTTTTCTTTCTTATCCGTACTGCTCATTCAATTTCCTTAGAAAAATGTTGTTGTATTTTTTATGATATTTTGTATGAAGGTTATGTCATTATAAAGCTGGTTTTCAAATAATAAAGGGATGTTTATCCCTTATCTCAGCCAAGTAACCCAATGTGCAGCTACAGTTCTTCGGCCCAGTCACCCATCCCCCATTTTAATATGAATACAAAAAAAAAGTACCGCCATGCACAACATCTTGATCGAATTATACACTGATAGAGTCTGGACTTCTGTTCAAGCTTAGCCCAAGCGTTAAGCAGCTTGCTACTTACTAATAAAGGGTGTATTCTCTGAACATGCAACTGAATTAGCTAAGTGAGAAAATCCCTATTCCTGTTTTTGTTCTGAAAGAAAAACACAGAAACTCTGAGTCAGTTGGTATTACTTGGTTCCCTCTATGCAGTATATGCATGGAATAGTTTTTTTTTAAAAATACATAAAATTGGACAATACTTTCTTTCCAAAAAATAAAAATGTGTTTTTCATCAGTAACAGATGATTCTTGACATAAGGCTGCCACACCAGCAGTCTTGCGACAGTCTAGTATAAACACAGCATAAAAATCTTTCAATGCCACTGAAACAGAAAGCTTTTCAGTTTCACTTGCATTTCACATAAAAGCTCTGCCCGTTTCAGCTAAATGCAAAACCATCTATCCAGAAAGTAGCAACTTTCCTTTCAATGTTATTGTTTCATTTACCACCAGCATGCTGACATGAGAAATTCTGATTAGTATGGGTATGAAAGTATGCTTTAGACTTGTCTATTATTGTGGCAGTGAATTGAATCAGCTCAACAGTATCCTTCCTTCCTTCTTCTCTGCCTTCTCTGCATTATTTTCTCAATTGTCTCAACTCAATACTATACCCTCCTGCCATGGCCAGAATCACAAGGATTTCTTAAATTGTATTTGATAAGTAAGATGCCTCTCATCCTTTTCACTGACAGTGGCAGTTTATTCAAAATATTTGCGGCATCAAATCACGTAGTGAAAGTAGTAAACGCTCAGAGTAGCAAATGCTCAAGGGCTCCGAGACACCATCCAGCATGAAGGGCCCTATATAAATGCAAGTTGTTGTTGTTTTTGTCAGCTGCAAATTCTTTGGCAAAGGTCCTGATCCCCTCTTAAGTAACTTTTTTTAAATCCTTCATTAAAAAGTATAAACAGTTCATAGTAACATTTGCTCATTTTATCCAATTTAACAGAAAACAAAAGCAATATTTGCATAGTGCCACAGTTTTGTGACCAGTCACAATGGTCAAGTCTTAACCATGTTAGCTTCATTTCATAGACAAGACCAATCTTCAACAGCTTTCCCTTAGGAAACATACAGTCATAACTTGTGAAACTCAACCTTGGGTTAATTTGTTTCTACTACTTAAGTCATCAATATCCTAGTCGCATTTGTGTTCATACATATGCTTAAGTCGCCACTCCTGTTAGCTTATCACAGCCCTTTTCCCTAAGAATGATAAGTTATCAGGACTGTACGTGCTACTACCAATGCCTCCCACCACCTCCACAACATCGCCCATCTCCGACACTGCCTCACTCCTCAGGCCGCTGAAACCCATACACATGCCTTTGTCACCTCTAGGCTCGACTATGACAAATTCCTCCTTGTCAGCCTTCCCAAATCTTATCATCCAAAACTCTGCAGCTCGTATCCTCTCCCGCACCAGGCTCCGCGAACCCCACTCTTGCCAGGCTCCACCGTCTTCCTATTCCTCAGAGAATCCAATTCAAGATCCTTGTCCTCACTTTCAATGTCCTCCACGGCCATACCCCCTACTACCTCTCTGACCTGCTGTTCCCCTTTCAACATTTTGACCCCCTATCCCTCCATTCAGCATGCTCCGGTCTGCTCCATGTCTCCCACCTAACCCACCCTAACATTGGTGGTGGGAACTTTAGCCTCTCTGCCCCTACACTTTGGAACTCCATCCCACAATCCCTTCGCCTTGCTCCTTCACGACTGGTCTCAAGACCCTCCTCTTCGACCGTGCATTCATTCATCCTCCTACCTCTCTGCCCCCACCCACTCATCCCAACACTGATCCCACCCCCCTTGCTAGTGTCTCAACCCTGGCTGTTCATCGCCTTGAGACATCCTCCCGACGTGAAAGGCACTCTACAAATGTAATTTTGTTGTTATTGTGGTTGTTGACAGCAGAACCTGTGATGGCAACACTATTGATATAAACTGTGGACTTTCTTGCCAGCAACAACATTCAAGTTGTTGAATGATACAGTACCTGTTTCCCATTTGTACAGCAGATGAGGACAACATAATTTCCAGCAAGCATTTGAAGATATCTACCTCAGCAATATATCAGAACTATTCCCCAGCAGGAATCATTGTTTTAGATTTTTCCTCGTTGAATAATACAGGGCAGGATCCTTGGATCAGTAACCCCAGAATCCATTTCTATTTTAACCAACCCCATAGTAATCTGCAGGAAAAAATGTGTTTGTCAATAAATAGTCACGTATTTAAACATGAACAGTATACATCATTAGTGAAATCAAAATACAAATCAGTGAGCAAAATAATTAGGAAAGCTATGGGATGCATCACTTTGATGTGGATCATATCTATTTTGATGACTCTGCTGCTCCTGTTAAGGCTGGAACCCATTTTAAAGCTTTCATGCTCAACTGGGATATCCTGTATAATTACTAATTTCCTACAGCTGTACTTAATGCACAATTACAAAATAAAGACATTTAATGCCCACCTCGCTCTGAATATTTTCTTTTCAACTATTTCCTCAAAACTAAGATCAAAACTGCCTATATATTACCTCATTTATATTCCAGAATTCCTCCGAATTGATTCAAGTAGAGCTGGTTCTGAAGCAGCTCTTTGCACAGACAACTGTTTTAAGTCATGAGTTTGGGGGGCTTTTCTGGTGAAAAAAGACCTTCCCTGACCTCTGAAAAATGTGCATTCTGGCCAGCAGAATGCACTGAACATTTCTGCCTGTCGGGCAGGATGAGAGAGTAAAAAAAAATTGCAAACGTAATACACAAAAGAATTGCTGACTGAGACAGTGACAATGAGCCAGAAGGAATTATTCTAACTCAATAATAATAGATCACAGATGAGGCAACATTTGTAACTTCATGCTGTTTTGGTAAAGAACAATAATAATAAAAATAATCATCTCTCTAATCCAGTCTTCACCCATTACCTCTGCTTCCGAAAGATGGAAGTGTAGTTTCCTACAGTTAGATGAAATACACATCCGAGGTAAATTGTAGCTGAGATGAGCTAACTCAGAAATTATCAGCAATTCCACCAGGTAATGTCCTGGTCAGCAAACCTGCACTTTTAAGAAAAATTAAAAAAAAATTCAATCTTGGTTTGTGATGCCAATGTTAAACATAAATACAATAACAGGAATCCATGCTGAAGCTGTAAAAAAAAAGTTGAATCTCTCTATACAGGAAACTTGTATCTGACAAATACTACATTATTTGCTTCCCTATTAGTGCTTCCCTATCAGTGCATTATGAAACAAACCACAATCCATGTTAATTGTGGGAGTCAAGACGTGCTGCCCCCCCTGTGAAATCTACTGAATACAGATGACCTTCTTTTGTAGCCTTTCTGTATATAGTTCTTTACCTACTAAACATACTGGGCCTTTGTGCAAAACGAAATATGGAAACTGAGGTCTTTTATGAAATAAAGTACTGTACTTCCATTATGCAGTAGAAACTATAAACATAAAGCAGATTATGGCACCGTGTTGAATTTTACAGGATTGATCTGTCTGGGATCCATCTACTCGTTAGAAGCCTGCTGAAGACCTTCCAAAAAAGAAATTACACAATTAAGGCAGTTTTTAAAGCAACAAAGATTCAAATAGTTATGCAAGAACATTGGGAAGAAAATGCTGAAGGCTGAGATCCCAAATAAGTTAAATTAACATGACAATCAAGAAATAAAATCTTACAATATATTGTGCTAGAGAAATTTGAGCAAACAAAAGTTTGTAACTTAATTTTCAAAAAAGGCCCTTCTTTGGCATCTACTAAAAATAATGAGCAGCTTGTTGGGAATCAGATCACGTGACAAATGGTCTGTTTCTGAGATCAGTGAATGTTCATTCAAATAACTTTTTTTGAATAGTGGTACTGGTAGATTTAACTTGGATTCACAATGTTGAGTTCCAGCTCTGTGTAAAAAAAATAGGTCACCATTTCATAGTGAACAAATCAGATCTTGCTTCACTAAAGATTAAGCTCCAATCAAATCAGTAGATGCAGCTACTTAATAGTGCCTGAAGCAGCTTCAGTTTTCTCTGCTAAATCACTTTTGTTTAAACAAATGAACAAACTGAAAGAATAAACTGAAATTTTAACTATTTAACTACTCATGAACCATTAATTTAACATGCAGGATTAATACCCCCACAAAATCACTTTTGCCTATACACATGAAATACCAAACCAAAAAGTTGCAATTAAAACAATGTCCAGGGTTTAATGACCTGTACATACAGTATTAAGATATTCCATTTAATTTTTCAAGAAAAGCAATCCACAAAATCAGTTTTCTAACTTCATATCCCAAAATTTTAGTTTTGAGTTGAAGTTGAAGGCAATGTCGGTGTCGTGGATAGGAATCTCGTTGGAGAAAGTTTTCCAGACATTTTCCAGTTTGCAGGCAGTGACAAGCAATGATCCTCAAGGATGAGTACCCAAGGCTTTCACCTTACACATCAGTTACCCGGATACAACAA
>JAAILG010022259.1:0-12216 GCA_012026655.1 Hydrolagus affinis | reverse complement strand
CCACACACAGTCGTGGATTGAAATGACCAATTTTATTATTGTGGTTTTTTTTGGAGGGATTATTATTAGGCGTGTGGAGTAAGGAAACTTGCCCAAGGTTTCGCCCTGACCTGCCTGGATTCGAACACAAGTCTCCCCAGCTTGGTCCCCCCAGCTTGCAAGACAAGTGCTCTAACCACTGAGCCACAGGAGCTCCACAAATCTTTAGTATCTACCTGAACAGGCAGAATGGACCTTGGTTAAGGACTCATCTGAAAGATACTGGGATACAATCTGCCATATCTTCATGGTTATGGATTTCATCTTGAACATTGAAACCCAAATTTTGAAATAAAGAGAAGTTGTAAGTTATTATTTAAAGTCATAACCTGGCAAATTAGAATTTTCCCTCTATTTGGTTTACCACCAATCCCCAGTCAAGAGGAGAGCAACATTGGACACTGAGCCTTTGCCAAGGTCACTGGCCGTAAACTAACTGCAGAAATTATCTCTCCGCTCAATTTTCCACTTTCTCTCTTCTCCCAAGAGAAAAAAAATATATATAATTATAATTTTTTTGCTTTGGCAGAAACAGAGCAAGAATTGAGAGTCCTACCATAGCACAATCGATTGAGCAGCATTATTTGGAAGTCCAACGTGCAGAATTAGTTACCCACCCTTCTTCGAGTTATTTGTTTCATTGATGTGTTCCCCACTGCACTAATTAGGTTAGCAGTGGACCATCTGTATTATTGACATCTTCACCATCAGTCTCAATACTGATTGACTGTAAAACAGCTGGTGTTGCAGGAAAAGCAAACTGTCAGCTACTCTCCCAGTCATGTTCCTTGCTGTAGCATGGTGATCCATCCAGCAACTAAGCCAGACTGATCAAGACAATGGCAGGGGCATCAAGGAAGACAGTCCTGGGACTTGAAGCATCTGGTTAGAAAGCATGCTCGTTTTACCAAGATGTGTAAAGCGTCATGTATAAAATATACCCTACTCTCATTTTTAAAGTTCCAGGCAACATCAACAACTTTACAGTAAAAGTAAACAGGGTGAATTGCAGCTAGCACTTTTTAAAGTTACATTTTAGTGTATTTTGAAGACTTAGTGAGCATCCCAACATTAGTTGCTATTACACACAAATGATGAAAGGCTGTGTTATTCAAACATTCTTAGACTAAATTAGTCGAGTTCTGAACAACAAAACCTGTACTGGATTTTTTTTTACATGCATGGCTGAAAATTGTAAAATAGTCATTTCCTTCCTAAACAATGTCCCCATTCCCTATAAATTCAACCATCGAATAAGTTAGGATTTCAATATTATAGCTGAACAATAAATGGACATTATATGCAGTTGTATAGTAAGATATTAAATGACCACTAAACCTGTTTTACATGCACTGGAACACATACACTTGCAGTGCTAGTTTTCCCCAATGTTTTAAATCATTTACAATAGTAATCTACTGCCACTAGAGACCATGCCGCTGAAGCCTGTAAAACACATAATATGCAATTGTTGATGTGCAAAATAAGTCTAACCTGGTATTTTAACTGTTTAGCACTGGTAATGAAACTTTAAATGATTTTTAGCAAAAATATTCATCTGCCAATGGTGCCTTCTGCTAATAAGAGAGAATTATATCCCCAAAGGCAAGATTTGTTACCATATACCCACTCTTGACTCCCAAACACGAGTTTTTAAATACCAAGTTTCCGGAAAAGCGACTCCTCCAGGGACATGATATGACTTGGTCAATGCCAGAATCAGTTAAGTTAAAATTCAAAGAGAATCTTACAAGAGCATTGTAGTCACATGCAGCCATCAAGCACACCGGATCGGAACAGATGGAGAACTATAAATAAATGCTTTGTGGTCACTGGACATCAGTGTGAAAAAAAATCGAAATTTTGTGCACTTAGAAATGCAAGAGAAAAGAAAGTACATAATGTTTTTCAAATCAATATTAGCAGTGCTCTACAAGATTAAAGCACAATATTACTCCATTTAGAATCTCTCGAGACATTATTGATCTCATGCATGTTTCAGCAGTGCAGTCAATGTGGTTTACATTGAGGCAGGTGCTCACATTTCTCCCTCAGCAACCCGATAAACTACAAATTATTACATTTTCCTTTACGCCCCCAAAATATACAGTCAATTTATTTTAGAGTATATTCTGTGAAGCGCTTTGAGACAACTAGAAGACATGAAAAGTTCTACATCAAGTGTAAGGATTATTATTATTTTAATAAATTACTAATTTACTATAACTATTGAAAACCAACTTAACATGGCACATTAGGGAGTGGGATGTTACATTATTGGTGTCAATTTAATATGTAAATGTAATCTGCAGGACAACAAATTGTCCTAACTTGCAGTTTTAGAGGAGATATAGAAAATTATCAGTACTGTACAGTATAATCTTTGCAGCAGTGTTGAAAAAAACATTTGATTCTTAGCTTTCAAATAGACAGAACAAACAAAAAAAATTTATGAGCATCAGCTTTTTAAAAATTATAACATGGATAAAATATAATGGAAAGTAACTTATGACAACACGTAATAGAATATCGTGGCATCATCTGGGTTCAACAGCGTAGTTCAGTCTCACAGTACATGCTCTGGAAAGTTAATATTTGATTAAGTTCATATAAGAGGGTGAAGGGAAGCATTTGTATATTTCTCATCACTTTATTAGAGGAAAGCAATCCAGATTACCTCCACAAATGGGTTGTAATTCAACTGTCTTAAAGTTCTTCTATCTTTCTTTATGTACAATAGTTTCACCTTACAGCTAGATCTTAACCCAGAACTCCCCATCATTAGTTAGAGCATTTGCCTCACAGGCTGGGTTTGTTTCCTGGCAGGGTGAAACTTTAGGCAAGTTTCCTTACTCCACACGTCTGATAATAATCCCTCAAGAAAAATAGCCAATAATACATTGGTCATTCCAATCCATGACTGTTTATGGGAAACTGCTGTGCGCAATTGGCTGCCGCATTTTGCCCACAAATATACAGTCAATTCACTTCACAGTATACTTGTGAAGCATTTTGAGACGTCTAGAAGACGTGATCAGACGTGTCTGTCTTGGTTCATCACCATTTGCTTTTGATATTCCAAGAATTCCTTGCTGGAATTCAAGTTGTAACTTTTGAATACACTAGAAAGCCCGATATTTGCACTAATACAGTGTGTTCTATTGTCTTGGTCTTCCTCAGTCTCTCATTGTATACATAATTGAATTCAATCTCTCCACCTCATGATGCCTATTCAGAGTCCCTATTGAAATAATGATACAGGATATCAAATAATTTAACAAAAGTGTTTCCAACACCACAGTCCAACTTGAACTGTATAGTCGGACAAGCCAAGTCAGAATTCTACTTTTCAACTTGTAATTTAGTTAATAGTTTTATCACTTTACGTGTAAAATTTCCATGTCTCACTAAATATTCTTTGGATTTTACGTTGGCAATGTCAGCTAGGTATCCGACACATACAGAATCCTATCATCATGCTTAAAAGTAGACCAGAGTTGCACTGCATGCATGCCCCAAACGCAAGGAAAAGTCCCTCTGTCTGAAATGGAATGCATACTCTCTCCTTTGAGGCATCCACTTCTTGTCAACATGCCGGTCTGTTGTTAACAATGCTTTGGACCCGCATAGCTCAGGAACTGGGTTTCAAGCGCTCTGAGGCACCGTGCGGCATGGAGGGCGCTTATAAATCCAAGTTGTTGTTGTTGAACTAGACTACCACAGAGCCTGCCTGGAATCAAACCCAGTTCTTGCTTGTAAGGCGAGTGCTCTAATCACTGAGCTACCAGGAAAAAAAATGCAGAATCACTTAAGAACTAATGGGATGACACCATTTCATATGAATTTTGTTTGCAGCTTTGCTTACACTCCCATTCAGCAGGATTCTACTGCTGATCATAACCAACAACTCCCACTGGAAAATGTATGTGTAAATGCACCCGGCACATATAAACAATGACCACACTGACAGGATACCTGCAGCAGCTCAGGAAAATTAGCATCAGATGGAAAAAGAGAGAAGAAAATAAATAACAATGGCCAAGACCGGAACATTTCAACATCAAATCTCATGTAATTTCAGACTCTCAAAATGTATCAGTGGGACTATCCATGCATAAGCAGACCATAAAATTCTTCATCAATGTTTGACATTTGAAGTGTAAGATTGAAAGAACATACATTCGGATGCAAGAATATATGGATTTTAACCCAATTTTTTTTAATCCATAGGAAAATGTATGGTACAATATATTCCATGTACAGGTAGACCCCACTTACCAAACACTCGGTTACCGAAACTTCACTATAACGAGGGTTTGTATTTACATCTCGTATGTGCTTAGCGAAAGCTGCATTCGCTATAGCAAAAGTTTAAATCTTGCACGCTTCTCGTCTCCCGGCCGCCCCTGCAACACACGATCGGTTTCAGTCGAGGAAGCTACATACACTTACTTATGCCACCTAAACGCCCATTAGCAACATCGCCAAACCCATCGAAGAAAAGGAAGTCTATCATGTTGGAAATGAAAATGGATTGAAGACCAGAACGAACGCCATTGCCCCCTCTCTGCTAGACTCATTCATGAGAAGGCCCATACAGTATGGGAGGAGCTTAAGCGGCAGGATGCTTGACAACCACATGACGCTACTTGGAAAAAGCCAGCGGAGACTTTTGCTGCTAGCAACGGGTGGCTTGATCATTTTCGAAAGCGATACAAGCTACATTCCATCAAGATGTGCAGGGAAGCTGCTTGTACGGATGCTGCTGCTGCCGAACATTATCCAGATGAACTTAGAAAAATCATTAAGGAGGGAGGTTATATACCGCAACAAATTTTCAACTTCAATGAAACAGGGCTTCATTGGAAGAAGTTACCTGAGAAGACCTACATTTCCATAAATGAGAAATCGGCCCCTGGAAATCTTACAACTGAAGAAATTCAGGATTTAGAAGGAACAGACAGCTGAGGCTGATGATTTATGTGAGGAGCCTAAGATTCTTAGTTCGAATGTTTTGAAAGATTTTCTTTCAAAAATAGACGAAGCAATTAATATTTGCAAAGACAACGATCCTGAAATGGATTGTAGCATTAAGGTTGCCCGTCGCATCGAGCAAACTATTCGTTGCTACCAAGAATTGGTAGCATGAAGAAAAGAAGAAAAACTGTCGACAGTCTTCTATCGACAGTTTCTTTAAGCCGACATTGTCCAAAGAACCAGTACCAAGTACGTCCGCTGACTATACAGAACTTATTGCTTTCTCACCAGATTCTCCCGATTCTCCAGCCTCCTCCTCCTCCCCTTCCTCCTCCAGCAACAATTAAAACAAAGACCTTCTCCCTACTCCTCACCTCATCTTATTATGGGAAGTACGGGAACTTTCATTTTGTTACTGTATTGTGTTAAAAATTTACTAAATAAAATACTGTTCAGGTAAACAAAACAAACATTTTCATCTTGTATTCTTTCATCTTTCATCTCTTTATCTTGTAATTAAAGTATTGCAATCTTCAATAGCAGTTCTGCCTACCTTATGCCTTCGCTAGTACACCGCAAATGTTAGCGCTAGGCACCGCTGGGAACGAAACTGATTTTTTTCACATACGGAAACACACCCACTTAATGAAATTCTCGCTTTACAAGGTGTTTTGAACTCCCTAACCCCTTCATTATGCAGGGTCTACCTGAAATTGAAATGTTTGAATGACATATTATTGTGGACTGAATATTGGCATGAATGTATTCTACCAAATCCATTCCACTGGTCTGAAATTAGCAGCTAGGAGGCCCTCATACTTAAATCGACAGAAGATTAGGGTGTGAAAACAAACCATTTCTAGATTTTGGATGCTTCAAACCCATGCTTGTCAACACCAAATACAACTCCAAATTTACACTGGAAGAATTAAATGACACTGGTTTCTCATTTACTAGAATCACAGTAAAAAGATTCATAAATTTGATCATGTTTTATCCCACCTGGAGCAAAACAATTGTAAGAAAATCTTATGTACAAATAAAATATCCTTCCCACAATCTACTGTTTCAAAATGGACACACCTTTCTGTTTCAAAATGGACGTTCTAATGCTAAGCAAGTTGACTGTTTCTTCAAACTGGTGCAGTAAATCAAACAAGAGTGAATTTATAGCAATATACAGTAAAGATTTTTATTAAAATTTATTTATGAAACTAATTCGGACTCGTAAGACACTCACTTGTACTCCTCTTTTCCAGTCAAGCTCCTAAATTAATTTGGTCACTCGAAGGCAGGTCCTTCAATTCAGCATATTTTATACACTAATGCTTAACATGAGAACAGGACAGGACACTAAAAATTCTTTAATCAATAACCGCGACCTAGTGAAGAGTGCATTACCATCTTTCTTGGCTGTAAAACAAAACAAATCATAATAAATGCACAATGTCACAGAGAAAGGGGCTATGGATGCACCCTTTTCTTCACATAGCAAACTCCCCATTTCAGTTGAGCACTTTTGAATATCTTCACTCTCAATTCCTCACAAAATTTAGCCTGTCTAGTGCACGTTATTTAACAATATTTGGTATGTTGAAAAATAATACAGGAGGAAAAATTAAAGAATAGAAGCTAAATTACAAAAAT
Organism: Hydrolagus affinis; assembly: GCA_012026655.1. Classification (NCBI taxonomy): domain Eukaryota; kingdom Metazoa; phylum Chordata; class Chondrichthyes; order Chimaeriformes; family Chimaeridae; genus Hydrolagus; species Hydrolagus affinis. Next base: position 5,553 of record JAAILG010022259.1, on the reverse strand, counting down.
AGTCCCAAATATTTCCTCTCTGGAACAACAAGGAATATCAATGAGTACATATAAATAATATAAATACCCCTCATGTACACCTTCAGATAATCAAAGTTTCTTTCAAAAAGCAAAAGACCATCAGTTACTGCCATCTACAACAGACATTGCTGCAACTGAAAACAACTAATAAAATCAGAGTGTGGAAATTTTTTAATTTACAATAGGTTTCCATAGGATTATTAGTTCTCATATGATAAACTCTGTGGATTTAGGATTTGTAATCTTAAATACTTTCATTGCAACAAGCAACATTTGCAATTGCATTTACAAAAGCAGGAAAAAATTAATGTATTATTGTGCATGGACAGGTTTTATGTACAGAAAATAACCATTTACACATACGCCTGCTTTTCTATATTATAGTTTCCTCCAATTCCAGCTAGATAGGAAACCGAGCTGTTCATTTTACATGGTTCACCACAGGGCAACCGTGAAAAATGGAGTCAGTCAGGCAATGCGTAGCACTGGTGATGAGAGACCAGAAATTTCTGCAACGGTAGATATTGGCCCCATTCCCTCTCTTCCTCTTCCCATTGGTATTCCTTCAGAGAATGCTGTGGAATATTAGATTTTCAACCATAGAATATCTATTTCCCATTTATTCTACTGACAATGGAGACATTTTAAATTACACTGGGTTTGAGAGAGAAATAGAAGTTAAAGATGTAAATAAACTGATGCATGTAAAAAGAATTCGATTTATTTTTGATCAAATGTGACCAATGTGGAACCTCAGAGCCACACTTAAGACTGTTAAAACCAGTCAGAGTTCCACAACTGTACATCATGGATACTTCTGTGTGTCTGGAATGAAATGCACAATTTCCATGTAGAGACACGCCATTCTTACCTAATTACAGCGTATTAGATGCAGGTGGCCACGGGCCTAGAATGTGCTTTGAGGTGCTGCTGGAGTTTAACCAGCTAAACTTCCGTAAACTGCAGCCTGATTATTACACTGTGTTTGGGATCTATAAAATCTCAACCTACAACAACAACAAAATTACATTTGTAGAGCGTGTTTCACATCAGGAGGATGTCCCAAGGCTCTGAATAGTCAGGGGTCAGGACTCGAGTGGTGGGAGGGGTTGGGATGAGGGAGGGCAGTGGGGTGGGGGAGGAGATAGGGTTGGGATGAGGGAGGTCATAGGTAGGATGGCGGCTGAACTTTGGGGCATCAGATCACTGAAACGTTACTTTCTGTTTGTTCCACAGCCACAAAACAGGAAACAACACTGGCAGTGTGACCAGATGATCCAGCAATCGACCATTTTGCACAAAAACACAAATTGTGCATGAGAGAGCACAATGACAGGATCCAGCGCAAATGCCTTATTCTTAATACTGTATTAAATTCTTAATACAGTAAAAGCACATTATGATCCAGAAGTGTAAATTTACTTGCTTCATAAATATACATTCTATACTGAAACATCAGAAAATGAAATTAGGCCTCACCATGTACACACTGCCACATAGATGCTCACTTTAGAAGGGTACAGTAAAAGCCTGTTTATCCGGCACTCTCGGGACCTGGCCAATGCCGGTTAAAGCGTCTGCCGGATATTCGGCCGAAAACACAATAAATAAATGAATTAATTAATTTCAGTGCATTTTTCCGGATAAATTCCGGTTAATCGAATGCGGACCTTTTTTTTTTGCAATGCCGGTTATATGGAAGTTACGGTTGATCAGGATAAACGGGCCTTTACTGTAATAATGGTCCTTGCATTTGAGATAGTGCCTTATCATGTCTTTGAGGTACCTCAAAGAGCTTCACAGAATATACTGTAAAGTGAATTGACTGTATACTTTGTGAGCAAAAAGTGGCAGCCAATTTCACATAGCTGTGTCTCACAAACATTGGTGGATTCAGTGACCAATCCCACAGTAAAGCCATGTCAAACAAGCTGACCATTATGAGCACTGTCTGACAAGCCTCCCACTGCTTTACCACCTTGGACCACTCTACCTGTTAGGAATTTGTTTTTACATGGTGTAAAGAATACCTATCACAATCACTGGTCTGCTCCTCCAACTCACGCTGAGGAACCAGACTGATTAGACAGGAGTGCCTTCGAGTCCTGGGGACACGTCGATTGTGAACTTCTGTTCCAAAGCAGGTCACCTTATAGCTAGCTCAGCCACGTGGAGACTCAGGAGCAAACTTGTTTGGATGTAAATTGCAAATCAAAAGGTTTTCTAGGAAGCTAGACAAAACGTCGAACCCTTGATGTGTTTAGCTTAATTGGCTTCCACTGTATTGAAATAGGAATAGAAATAGAAAAATAGAAATGGAAAAAAACATTGATCCTAACACAACCTCTAAGTGGGCACCCCTATTTGCAACTCTGCAATCCTAATAACAACCCTATGCTCCCAACCCACTTTCAATTTAAGCCAACCTTCGATCCACACTGCTACCTTTCCATTATACCAAAGATCTATTATACCAATTCCTAATGCTGTATTTTGGTCACGGTTTTCAGTGGATTATGTAGATGTGTAGAGCTCCACTGAACAGATCAGCAATATGTAATGTCAAAATCAATATTAACATGGTTTTCTTAAGATGGAAAATGTCAGTTCATACTTGTCTAGAAGACTAGCTTTAGTCGCTACATTTCCAATCATACTGGATCTACTTGCCCCATCTGTACACAATATTATTCTGAGCAATTCAAAGCCATTCACGGCCTTGCCCCCACCTATCTCTCCGATCTGTTGTCTCCCTATCAGCCCGCCCGTCCCCTCCGCTCAGCAGTCTCAGGCCTGCTCCACGTCCACTGCCCAAACCGCCCCACCAACAGTAGCCAGACTTTCAGCCTCTCTGCTCCCACACTATGGAACTTCATCCCACAATCCCTTCACCTCACTAGGTCTCTTTCCTCTTTCAAGGCCGATCTCAACACCTTCCTCTTCAACCATGCCTTCTGCTCCCCTCCTAACTCTTCCACCTTTCCTATTCTCCTTCCCCTTCCCCCTACCCTGACCCTTCCCCCACTGCTCAGGTCCCGACATGATTGCTCAGCGATTTGGGACGTACTCCCAGCATGAAAGGCACTCTATAAATGTAAATTTGTTGTTGAGTTACAAATGTATGTCTTGATTGATTTGAGTTGCACACATTAATCATTTCAGAAGGGCAGATTCCAGATTAAAGCACATGCCACACAATCCTTGAAATTTCAAAGCATACAATTCCTCCAAAATGATTTCAGATATTGCTCAAAACACTGCAGAAACAATCCTCTTAACCAAACAAGCAAGTATAGAAAGGAAATAAATTGAAAACGTTAAACTGTTGCACTCTCAGGTTCAGCACCAGGTCAAAGCTCATCACACATAATTAATCAGGTACCAGTCCATTTCCACTAAGGCAGTAAATGTTAAATGATCAAAAGTAGTTATGCTAAATATTAAATGATTAAATCACAACCATTATGCTGCATTATTATTTATAACCATAAATAATAACCATTATTTATTCAAAAGGCATATTTTTTTCTTATATTTTGCTGCTTGCTGGCATTTATACAGACACTATTGCTCTCTTGCATATCGCTGATTTTCAATGAATCAAATGGATTGGCACAGAAAAGGCAATTGGGAGGTTTTATAGACAAATTAAAACCTAATGAAAGTCTATAGAAGCAAGCTATTGGCACTCTATGATTGTAAGTAAGTATCTATTTCCATCCATGTCTCTTTATACTTTTCTCACCCTCACTTTTCATCTCTTGCCCCACTTTATGCCTATCCGATCTCCTGTGGGTTTGTAGTGTCTCTCAAGAGTGTCTCTCTGTTTCCCCTTCCTCTTGAGCATTGTCTCTCATACTCACTTGTTCTTTCCCGTCTATCCTGTTCACACACATTTCTCTTTTTCACACACACACTGCACATCTTTCTATTCCCTCCATTCGGCATTCTCTGGCCTGCTCCATATCTCCCACCCGATCTGCTTTACCATGGCAGGCAGGCTTTCAGCCACGCTGCCCCCATTCTTTGGAACTCCATCCCACAATTCCTTCACCTTGCTCTACCAGATGAAGGTAAGACAGTCAGATATCACACTTTCTATTGTTGTCAAGTATGTGATTGGCAATGTCATGGAGGCCTAATTTAAAGCAAATTATGGGTGTGAAATTCATTCAGAAGTTCCTGTCTGGAACAAAATAGATGCAACAACAAGCATTTACATAGCGCCCTTCATGGGGGGGGGGGGGGGAGGGAGCGGGGAGGAAGTGTCCAGTAGCGTTTAAGATGCGAATACAGAAAGCGGTTGCTGCAATTGTTTTTAATTCTCTTTCTGACTCATTCAGCCATTATTTCCTTCATCTCCATGTCGCAGTCAACATAGCACCATTTATTTTACCTGCAAAGCCGGAGTGTGAAATTTTAATTGAACGGCAGTATATATAGTTCCTAGGTATGTTCCTTACCCTCGGGAAAAATGGACGACGACTGCACAACTCACCACTTTGTGATCACTTGCAAGGGCGAAAACGTTTCGTCGCTTCACAGTGAGCAGATCTCCATCTTTAAAATCATCGTCGTCATCATCATCATCATCATCAAAAAACGGCCCCGATAATACACCTTCATTCTTCTCCACAGCCTCTTCCTGGTCATTTGAATCTCCATCTTCATTTGTGGAACTTTCATGGTTCTCATGAATGCTTTTATTGTCAGCTTTACTGCCAGCCTTTATTTGAGAAGTGGATCCGTGATCCCTTAACTGGGATTTGAAGCTTTCTAACTCATCAACATGTGAAGTCTCTTCCTCAGAACTTTCAACCTCAGTATCTTTAGCGACAGACCACTTGACTTGTGCTGAAGCAGTCATTTCTTTTTCTTTCTGTGCTTTCTGAAGGAATCGGATTCTTGGAGGTATAGCAAGACCCAAGGAACTGGAGATAAAAATATTTCCAATTTTAGTAACTTTATTTGAAATAAATGACACTACATTGTGACACACCTCACCTAATCTGCTCAATTAAATAAGGACAAATGCTATTCATTAACTCACTACTTGCAGGATGGACTCTAAACTTTACAAACAGACATGATGCATTTTTAAACCAAAAAACATAAAAAGTAAATGTGCACTGACACAAAATGACTTGTACTTCCTTAAATGATTACCTTATTTATTAAAGGATTCTCAGTTAAAATAAATTACACTGTAGATGGGGGTTTCACCAACACACTTACCATATATCTCCGCGTATAAGGCGCACTTGCGTATAAGGTGCACCCCCCCACTTTTGACCTTTTCTTGGTGAAAAAAAACGGAAGCATTTTCGATGATATTGCCGGCAGAATGGAGGAGAGACAGGTAGGTAGGGAGAGAGAGAGAGGCAGGCAGGCAGGGAGGGAGAGAGGGAGGCAGGCAGCCAGGCAGCCGGGGAGGGAGAGAGAAATACAGTAAACAGGAGGGGCGGCCGGCGCGCTGTCAGCCGGGGTTTGGTCAGTGTCCGGCGGGGGTTGGGAGGAGCGGGTGACGGGGCT
>JAAILG010022258.1:0-12223 GCA_012026655.1 Hydrolagus affinis | reverse complement strand
CTGTGGCCTGAGCGGGGTCCGTGTGGAGAGAGTGCTGCAGGAGAGCGCGCGGAGCAAAACCATCTTCATCCACGGCCAGGTACAGGTGCAGCTCCAGCCGCTCAGCCCGGTCTGTACACACTGTGTACTGTACACTGTACTGTACACTGTATACTGTACACTACCCTGTACACTACACTGTTAATAACAGCCGCTCAGCCCGGTCTGTGTGTACTGTATACTGTACTGTACATTACCCTGTACACTACACTACACTGTTAATAACAGCCGCTCAGCCCGGTCTGTGTATACTGTACACTACCCTGTACACTACACTTTACCCTGTATACTGTACACTACACTGTACACTACACTGTAGCCTGTATACTGTACATTACACTGTACACTACACTGTAGCCTGTATACTGTACACTACACTGTAGCCTGTATACTGTACACTACACTGTAGCCTGTATACTGTACACTACACTGTAGCCTGTATACTGTACACTACATTGTACCTTGTATACCGTACATTACCCTGTACACTACACTGTACACTGTATACTGTACACTACCCTGTACCCTGTATACTGTACACTACATTGTACCTTGTATACCGTACATTACCCTGTACACTACACTGTACCTTGTATACCGTACACTACCCTGTACCCTGTATACTGTACACTACACTGTTAATAACAGCTGCTCAGCCCGGTCTGTGCACACTGTGTACACTGTATTCTGTACACTACACTGTGAATAACAGCATCACTACAGTATTACTGTACACTGCACACTGTATACCATATACTATATAATAATAACATCACTACAGTATCACTGTACACTGTATAACATCACTACAGTATCTCTGTACACTGCACACTGTATAACATCACTACAGTATCTCTGTACACTGCACACTGTATAACATCACTACAGTATCACTACACTGCACACTGTATAACATCACTACAGTATCTCTGTACACTGCACACTATATAACATCACTACAGTATCACTGTACACTGCACACTGTATAACATCACTACAGTATCACTGTACACTGCACACTATATAACATCACTACAGTATTATACCCTATGATAATAACAATGTCAGTACAGTATAATAACATATAATAATATAATTACAGTATTATAGTTGTAATATAGTTATATTTAGGTGTTCTCACCCACGGCTGTTTGTGGGGACGCTGCTGTGCACAATCGGCTGCCGCGTTTTGCCCACAAATATTTACAACAAAATGTCAGTTGAGCAGTCAGGAGGACTTACTGAAATAAGTCAAAGTAGAAAAATAGTAGATCAGCTGTTCAGAAATCTATACCAGATCAGAGCTTGCTGGCTGATGTTCCCAGGGTAATTCTGTAGTGACAGTGAGCGGCAAGGATTCCTGCGAGGTTGTCTTAACGCAGTTACGGTCACTAAACGTTGCGGAATATGGGATAAAGAAACTTCCTGTTTGGGGGACTTGTGAAAAGGAGTCTTGGGTCATTTCATTTGTTAAAAAAACCCCATCAGATTGGAGACGGTGCGGAAGCCAAAGACGTCGTGATCATCTTAGAGAAAACACCATTCCAAGAGGAAACGCTGCCACAGCTGCTGACCAAAGCCAACCTTCGACTGAAGATGAAGAATGATATCTACAGCACCTATAGTCTCTATCCCCCTCCAAACCTCGATGGTACGTCCACGCCAGCCCCCACCCCCCCCACGCCAGCCCCCACCCCCCCTCACGCTGCCGGATTCAATGAGAGTGGAGCACGGGAAACAAGACCATTGTGTCCAAATGTGTAAATCGAGTCAAAATGTTATTCTGATTGACCTGTTTTACAGACTCTTTGGTGGCAATCGTTCAAACTCAACTGCAAATTGTTTTAAGCCCTTGCAACTCCCTACTTCTACCTGCTCACATCTGAAAAGCGTTAGATCAAATGCAAGGATTATTATTATTAATATTATTATTATCCCTCTTTACCCTTCTTCAGATCACACCTGAAGACTTTTCTCTTGGACTCTGCTGAAGCCACCTCCCTCCCCTTTCTCCCCGGTTGCGTGAAACTGTGCCATTGTTTAGTGGCCTGACATGTACCCTGGAGCTGTATAAATGCAACCTGTTTGAATTAATTGTATGTTGGTACATTATGCGAATGACCGATTTTATCTGAGGGATGATTGACCAAGCAAACCCGGAGAGAGAAATTCCTTTCTGTTTTCAGGTTGTGCAAATTTAACACACACCTAAAGAGGAAAACGAGATCTTAGTTTGCCGTATCATCTAAACTATGACCCATAATGTTGCATTAGTCACTCACTAGGCTATTCAGGGTGCTTCGAAAACACTTCTTACATTTTAGAAAAAAAATCTACGTGCAAATCAGCAGTTATTTGGAGAAATATACTAGCCTTTTGATTGATTTGCTCAATGTTAAAGTGAAGTGTTTGTTCCTTTGCAGAGATCAAAGCCACAATGGTGTATCCAGCTACGGAAAAGCACATCAAGAAATATTTGAGGCAGGAGGTTTATCTTGTCCATGAAAGTGGAGAGGACTACAAGGCCATCACTGCTCCGTACCTGGAATCCAAATCATTCAGCATTCAGGTAACGGAGAGAATGCTGCTGTTATCTATACTATAAGGCACAGGACATGAAATTAGCAATGACCCACTGACCAGAAGGCGACTTGAGTCAATAATGACAATAACTTTGATTTATATCGCGCCCTCCACACCGGACAGAGTCACAATAACGATCCTGGGCCCGAGCCAGGGAGAGGAGAGGAAAAAGGTGATTGAAGGCTCGGTCAAAAAGAAAGGTCTACAGCTGAGAACTGAAACTAGGAAGAGAGGGGGCGAGGCGATGGGAGTGAGGAAGGGAGCATTTTTATAGCACACACGATTATCTTGTATGATTTAATGTTTGTGTGAGCTGGTGCAGAGGTAGCTCTCCAGCCTCCGAGTCAGGAGATTGTGGATCCAAACTTTGTTTTGTGAAGATGCTTTATGAGCTTTGGAGTCTTGCTCAGAACAGCAAGGCATCACTTTTACCTGGGCTAAACCTAGACAAACTTCTACGTTGCTGAGAGAGTTTGGATAGTATTGGTTACTTACGTTAACGTGAATTGGTTTATTTTGTTTCAGTGGGTGTACAACATTCTAGAGAAGAAGGCAGAGGCTGATCAAATCGTTTATGAAAATCCTGATGCACAAAATGGCTTCCTCCTCATGCCAGATTTAAAGTGGGATCAGAAACAGGTAAGAGCTTGGTGGAGATGCCTTGACCTGAGGATGCCCCACCTATTGGAATATAAACTTTTAGATTTTGTGCTTTCTGTTTTTGTTTTGTGTACGATGTACACAAAATGGTTATATAATATTTATATTTATATAAATGTAAGGATTATTATTATATTATTGTTAAAACATATTGTTCAATACAGTAGTTTGATTAGAATGGAACAATGTTATGGCACAGAAAGTGTCCGTTTGGCCCATTGTGTCTCCCTTCACCAGCTTTCTAAACCTTCTATCCAGTTTGTCCCACCGCTTTATACCCATTGCCTTTAAAGGCTTATTTTCAAATAATTGTCGACTTTCCTTTTAAAAGCTACTATGGATTCCACTTCTACTGTTTTCGGAGAAGTTTCCATGTCCTGATAAACCTTAATGTGTAAATATTATTCCTAATGTTTGATAACATCTTACATTTGTGTCCTTGGGTTACCAAATTGTGTAAATAGTTTCATCCAATTCATCTTGGAAACTACTCATAGTTTTGAACATTCTTATTAGGTCTTCTTTCATCTTTTCTGATTCAGTGAAAATGACTTATTTTCTCTACCTTACGCTCTCATCCCTGCTAATCCTAGCAAATATCTTTTGGTCTGTATTCATTTGAGTTTTGAAGGTTGAGGGGTGATCTAATTGAAGTCTCTTATTTTCACTGTTCACCAGTCAATAACAAATTCTCAACAATGCAAGTTTCCTTTTTATTACTTCTATCCAAATGGATTAATTTTATACCATGTTCTATCTAAATCTTATCTCTAATTCTGCAGTGAAGTATTTTTCACATGCCGAGTAGTTAGGGTACAGACTGCCCTGCTGAGATTGGTGGATGAGGCAGAATCTATATTGACTTCAGGAGGGAATTAGACAAATATCTTAAAAAGATCAGTGTCTATTACATCTTCAGATCTGTAGAATCTGATCAGGAATATGGGGAAAGGGGGGGTGAGATACACAATGGCTTCTGTACATTTACACAGTAAATATCCTTTTCAGAATTCTCTCATTCATTTTGAAAATTGGAGATCTTTCCTCACTCGGGTTTAACCGTTTGAAAAATAGGTTCACAAATAAAAACCTCAAGAGTGATTTTATTTTCAGCTATTTGGAAGTGAGACATTACCTCACCACCGATCACAGTTCCCTGTCTGTGATCTACGTATGTTTTTAGAAGCTGATTGTGGCCTTGTTTTATTTGAATTGAAATATTGCCAAAGCTTTGATCACTGCAGATGCTTTGCAAGAATCTGATGGATGATTTGAAGCACAAAAAATTATCCCAATGGATCTGGGCTTCTGCAGATAATCACGCAGTACTGTACTATAGAACTGTAGTATAGTACTGTAAACAAATCCTCACCGGGCCTAGAAACACATTTCAGATTCAACTACTTTCCCCATATAATTATTCCTTATTCAAGTGTTGGAAGTTTAAAAAAAAAAGTGACACAAATTCTACATTTGTGCCAGAGTCTGAACAATGCGCTTGCTCTGGGAAAATAATGAAGAAATCTAGAGATCCAGGATATCTGATCTTTACTCATGTAGACTCACATTGATTGACTCATTCTGTCGTAAGAGCAGTTGCATTTCCGCGTTGCTCCTGCGCTTATCTATACAAGATGTTTGATTGCTTTGCTTTGGGGTATTGAATCCTGCTTGCACCTCACTGTGTGTGTGGGTGGGTGGGGTTGGGTGGGCTGTAGGGTCGTTAATGTAACTTTCATCGGACATTATATCAAATGCAAAGATTATTATTACAGTATTTGAAACCTACCTCCTTGACCATGCCTTTGCTCATGTTCCCTCGTCAAAGGTCCATGTTAGAAGTCCCATGAATGGACAGACAGGACTTGCTGCCTTATCTGACGATGGATTGCGCTGGCGTTAGTCTCCCTCACCAGAGGGTGTCACAGAGTGAGAGTGCTAGAGGCTGAGCCAAACAGTTCAGGTGCAAACCCTTCACTGTTCAGCTCCTTGAACCCCACGTGAAACCTACTATAATAGGCACAATTTGTTGTAGAGTTTAGAAGCGGGAACTTTGAAATTGAATTTGTATTTGTACAGCAAAGTAACGAGTTCTCTGGTTCCAAGCTCAGACCCTCGATATGAGAGAATGTGTTGGAAAATGCCATAATCTGATCTGATTTAGATTCGGCTGCTTCAACAGTGTGAAAAAACTTGTTGTGTTGTTCCTTCTCGGGCAGATTGAGTCTCCTCCAGGTTTTACAGATGGAGTGAATAAGGTTTTACAGATGTCTAGTGCTCTTGCCAACGGTGTCTGCACTGGCTCGAAAATACACTACTGAGCCAACACTCTCAGCTCTCAGCTCCCACTCACACCAAGTTTCCGTTTGTTACATTGGTTCAGTTTTATTGGTGGAAAATTCTTCCACAGATCTGAAAATGAAACGCAAACATTGATCTGTGTGTATGTACCTAGAGAAGGACACACTGCAATTACTACAGATAGTTCATTAGTTTATTGTTTGGTTTTGTTTATAACCAGGTAATGTTATGAAATAAATTACTTTTGGGAGCTCTTGTTTGTGTTGGAGATTTAATTTGGTTGCAACAACATCAACAAAATTACGTTTGTAATTTACCTTTGTATAGTGTCCTCGCGTTGGGAGGCGCTGGACAATCAGTGTTTCAGACTGGAGGGTGGGTGGTGGTGGGGGGGGGAGAGGGAGAGGGGTCTGGTTGGAGTTGGTAGGAAGTTAGGAGGTTGCAGAGGGAGGGGCCAGCAAAGCCGTTGCAGGGATTTGAAGGTGAGGACCAGGATTTTGAATTGAATGGTTACATCGTCCTCCCAACTCACTCCTCCTGATAACTTGTCGCTGAGTCTCTGTCAAGTTATGAACCAGAGAGTCCCGACCTGACGTTCTCCCGACGTGAAATGTAATTCTGTTGTTGTTGTTGTTGTTGTTATCAGTAGTTTACTGTAAGTGACTTTCCTCTGGCCTGTCCTGCAGGTAGATGACTTGTACCTGCTTGCCATTTGCCACCGCCGGGGGATACAGTCACTGCGGGATTTGACAACAGAACATTTGCCTTTGTTAGAGAACATCCTGCGGGAGGGTCAGGTGAGAGTGGAGCGAGTGACCGATCAGGACATGTCTAGATCAATACAGAAACCGATCGTCTGAGTTGAGCATTGTTGTGGCAGCCTGGGTGCTCACTTCCCTCCTCGTTCTGTCAGACTGTCTGAGGAGACTCCAGTCCAAGGTTACAGAGAACTGTCATTGTTGACCATTGCCCACCACTGACACGATTCACCAGATTAATAACACCAGGGATGTCAGGGTTCAGCTGCTCAGACACTGGGTAAACTAGGCAACGTTTGTGAGAATCTTATTGCCATCAATACAGGGTTGATTATAGCAAACAAGGGCTGGGTGGGCAGATACAGTGCGCAGAGTGATACAGACAGTATCTGCCCAGAGTGATACAGACAGTATCTGCCCAGAGTGATACAGACAGTATCTACGCAGTGTGATACAGACAGTATCTGCCCAGAGTGATTCAGACAGTATCTGCCCAGAGTGATACAGACAGTATCTGCCCAGAGTGATATAGACAGTATCTACGCAGTGTGATACAGACAGTATCTGCCCAGAATGATACAGACAGTATCTGCCCAGAGTGATTCAGACAGTATCTGCCCAGAGTGATACAGACAGTATCTGCCCAGAGTGATATAGACAGTATCTACGCAGTGTGATACAGCCCTGAGCCCAGACACTCTGTGATTCGGGAAGGGGCATTGCTAGCACCTTCTCGCAGGTGATTTGTGGGTGTAACAGCTGAGAGCAGGTTTCACATCCATCCTCTCAGCCTTCGTTAGTGCCGAAACTTGTGGAGAGTCCAGGCAGGTGAAATGACACTGCGAGCTTTGCCTTTACATTTAAAAGTAATATAAATAACACGCGTTGACACAGAGTAGATGGTGTAGGTTCTGTGTGTATTATGCCTAATCATACTAATTAATGCAGTAATTTTGCTGATGCTGCAATACTGACTTTCCTCTGCAGGAGGCGATCTCCGAGCGGTACAAAGTTAAAGGAAACCAGCTGAGGATTTACCTTCATTATCAACCTTCCTATTACCATCTCCACGTTCACTTCACTGCACTGAGTTACGATGCTCCAGGATGTTCAGTGGAACACGCCCACCTCCTCTCCACCGTCATAGAGAACATACAGATGGATCCTCAATACTACCAGAACCGTACTCTGGTCTTTACCTTAAAGGCCGATAACCCTCTTCTGCAGCATTTTAAAGAAACGGGAAAAATATAATTAGACCTTTTTTTATTGATGTAAATTATATTTTTTACTTTGCTACCAAGGTCATCAGAACGTTAATTGTCAGCGATTGGAGTTAAATCAGCTGTGATCCGTCCCTAACCAGAATTTGCTGGAAATTTTGTAAGATGTATGTTTTTTTATTTCCTGGTTAAAATGACTGAATGGTTTGTGCATTTTGGTTTGTTTGTTTGTGCGCAGAACACTCTATCGTTTGTCAGGTGCCTTGGCCTGCCCTCCCGATGTGAAAGTCAGCTCCCAAAACAACAGCAGCAATAAAAACATTTATATACAGCACCTTTCAAGTCAGGTGGACTTTCCGAGATGCCTGAGACTCGAGGGTTCACACCAGACTAAATAGGTGCGACGCAAATTTCTGTGCCTTTCTTCTCCTCCCCAGCATTATTGAGGCTGAAGTTCCCCATGAGAAACCCCTAGAAACAAAGTCATTGGCTTCAGTAATCCACACCTCAACTGGTAGGCAACTAATAATAATAATCCTTGTGTTTCATATAGCACATTATCACGTCTGCTAGATGTCCCGATATACTTTGCAGAATACACTAAATAATAATAATAATCCTTGCATTTTTGCTTTTCACATCACATCGACGTCTCGAAGCGCTTCACAGAATATACTGTAAAGTGAATTGACTGTACATTTTGTGGGAGAAACGCGGCAGCCGATTGCGTACAGCAGCGTCTCCCACACAAACAGTCGTGGGTTGAGAGACCGTACAATTTACAGATTTTGAAAGATTATTACCCCCAGAAAAGCGACCGCTGGGTTCATACCTACTGCTTAACAAGCTGCGGCGTGTGGAGTAAAGAATCTTTGCCTAATGTGTCTCCCTGGCCAGGAATCCAACCCAGGTCCTGTTGCTTTGGTCTCGCTGGTAAGGTGAGTGCTCTAACCAATCATTTCACCGACAAATATACAGTCAATTCTCCTGCTCTCCTTCATCCTGCCTGAATCCCTCCCCCCCCGCCCCCCACTGCTCTTGTCCCTACCTGACTGTACAGCGCCTTGGGACGTCCTCACGACGTGAAAGTCACTATATAAATGTAAGTTTTGATTGATTTGATGGATTGATTGATTGTAATATCCAGCATGAGAAAAGGAACACACCGTTAGTGGTGGTATTAATCTGGTTTCCCAGGCAAGAGTAAATATGTTTTCTGGCCAGACCGAGCCCATTGGAGCTATTCTCACCCAATTCATCTTCCTGCTCTTTCCCCCATTATCTTCAAGTGAACGTTAATAGAATCCCAAGGCACGATTCAACAAGAGCAGTGTTTCTCCCAGTGTCCTGGCCAACAAACAACAATAATAGGTTTTGGGATCGCCTTTCATGTGGACGTTACCAAGGCACAAGCAGACAAATCACCCAAATAAAATCGTTCATTCACTTCGTGGCTGTTTGCGAGACACATTGGCTGCTGCGTTCGCCCACAAAGTACACAGTCAATCCACTCTTCAGTATCCTGTGAAGCGATTTTAAGATGTCACGATGACACGGTAAGCCAATACTGTATATCAAAGGCAACATGCATTAACGTGAATGCAGCTTTCAAAATAACTCACTTAGTGGAGTGTCGGAGTGTGTGTACAATGGCAGGGCCTGACTGAGCTGGGCTCTGGGGGGTGGTGGGGGGATGTGGCTGTCAGCCTGGTCAGAGAGGAAGGTTTTCAGACAAGTGGAAACCACTCCCAAGTAAGTTTGAAGCAAACAGAAGAGCCTGAGCTTGTACACAACGGGTCATTGTTCCAATTTAATTTGGGGAGAGTTGTGGAGAGTCCAGACGATGAGCTCAATAAGTAGGAAGAAATGATCTTCCAGTAACATCTTTAGAGCCTCCAGAACAAAGGTTTTCACTGTCATTTCCAACGGCTTAGAATTGTCCGGCTTCCAAGGAGCTGCGAGTGCCGTCGATAGCAGTTTTCAGCTTCAAAAGCCAGTGAGTGAGGGTATGGCATCT
The DNA here is from genome assembly GCA_012026655.1 of Hydrolagus affinis. Taxonomy (NCBI): domain Eukaryota; kingdom Metazoa; phylum Chordata; class Chondrichthyes; order Chimaeriformes; family Chimaeridae; genus Hydrolagus; species Hydrolagus affinis. The sequence goes on along the minus strand of JAAILG010022258.1, from coordinate 2,642 downwards.
GTGACGGAGCTTCAGTAGTTATTATTCTCAGCGTCTGTGGAGAAAACTTTTCCGTTGCCCTTCCACCGTTTCTCTTTCTTGGCATCGAGGCAACATTCCTCTTGTCCCTCGGAGTAAAGACGAAGTTTTGGACTCTATTACTCCAGCTTCAAACCACTCGATCTGTAAAATCATTGGCACGGAATGTAGCAGACGTGTCTACAGTTCAGAGCCTCATTGATAAGGCAGGTTGGTTGGTTAGCCATCAATCATATTTTTCTCGGGATCTGTTTGACTCCTACGGGTAAATCTGTATAAGTGTTGTCTCGTTGAAACCCCCCCAAATGAGGATATATTTTGACATGCTGATCTCACAAGCTGAAAGATAAGTGGACCACCCAATACCTGAAGGACTCTCTGAATTCATTTAAAAAAGGAGTTTGATACTGTGATGCATGTGCCGTCAGTCAGGAGGACGCCCGCCTCTCTCCGAGCCTGAGAGCTGACACTCCAATCCAATGCTTGGGAATGCCGCATGTAAGTGACAAGACTGCTTTACACTAACTAATCTTTTACAAACATGATTTCCTGGGGGAAGTAGGGCCTTGGCTACGGTTTGGGATAGTGTTTTGGCCGGAGCCTGGCAGGCAATAGTGGAATGTACTGGAAGAGGATGGAGAAGCCTTGCGCACTCTCACACAATTATACATTTAACACTGGCTGCACACACTGCAGCTCTGCTTGGAACCAAAGGCTGCAAAATGGAATGTAGGTGACACATTTAATCTTTATGCTCACCTGGGAGGACTCCTGTGGGAGGATTTGATGCTTTAGAAATGTAATGATTGTCGGCTTGGACATCACAAGAAACTCCTTTCTCTTTGAATAGCGCCAACGAGATCCGGTGGTTGGAGAATTGATTTGTTTCCCATGTTACCCTTCACTCAGAGGGCAGTGAATTTATGGAATTCACTACCCCAGAAGGCTGTAGATGCTCAGTCCTTGAACATTTTCAAGGCTGAAACTGATAGATTTTTGAAAAATAGAGGGATTAGGGGATATGGGGATAGGGCAGGTAATCAGAGTTAGGTGAGAAGATCAGCCATGATCTTATTGAGTGGTGGGGCAGGCTCGAGGGGCCGAATGGCCTACTCCTGCTCCTAATTCTTATGTTCTTATGTATTCTCCATTAGGTTATTCAAATAGAATACAATTGACATTGATACAGTAGCTTTCATGTTGCTAGGTCTCCTCAGTGTCTTGGGATGTCCTCCTGACGTGAAACGCCCTTTACAAATGTAATGTTGTTCCTCTCCCGAGTGTTGTAACCAGCACATCATTACATGAGACAGTCTGGTGAAGAAGGGGCCCCATTGAACTTTGGGCTATAACTACTTCTCACTGTTTTGTTGATTAGCTCAGCTGGGCCACCAACCCCCCCACCCCTCACAGCGATGGGTGCGGAGAGGGAAAGGCACGAGGTGACATGGAGGTCAAGAGAAAGAGGCTGACAGAGCAGGCTAGCCAGAGCACTAGGCAACGTCAATATGGACAATAATGTGTTTCCCTTATGTTTTTTTGCAGTGTCATACCGTTTGACATCATTGTTGAGTTTGCCTCTTGGCAAGTTCTCTTCGGAGTAACTGTTGTTTCCTATCTCGTCTTAGTTTCTCGTGTTACTGTAGAATCCGAAATTCACAGCTCAGACGGGAAGTTATTCAGCCCGTCGATTCGAAACCAACTCCGCCTGCCTTGTGCCAGACACAGAACTAAATAACACAAAGGTGGTCTATGGCAATCACAGCCTTACTGAAAAGACCTCCTTCGCTCATGGTGTACAGATCAAGAACAACAACAATACAATTACATTTCTTTAGCGCCTTTCACGTCGGGGGCGCATCCTAAGGTGCTGGACAGTCAGTGTTTCAGATGCCAGTTGGGGTCAGGATTGGGGAGGGTGGAGGGAGGGGTGGGGGTGACCCATGGCATGGTCAGATAGGAGGGTCTTGAGGTGGAACTTGAAAGAGGCCAGGGAGGGAAGGGGGTGGGTGGGGGGGGGTGCCGAGGTGGAGGGACTGAGGGATGGAGTTACAAAGGTTAGGGATAGAGTGAGTGTAGGCTTGCCCACCAATGATTGGGCAGGTGGGTCGGGGGCCAGAGCCTGCTGAGCGGAGGGTGGGGAGGGGTGGGGGCAGGTTGGTTAGGGGGGGTAAGGAGGTCGCAGAGGTAGGGTGCGGCGAGGCCATGGAGGGCTGTGAATTTGAGGACCAGGATCTTGAATTGGATTCTCTGAATGATGGGGAGCCAATGGACTTGGGCGAGGATGTAGGAGATAGTGTCAGAGAGCTCGGTGTAGGAGAGGACACGAGCCACAGGGTTCTGGATGATCTGTGGTCTATGGAGGGGGGAGTTGGGAAGGCCGACAGGCAGGGCGATGGCATAGTCAAGCCAGGATGTGATGAAGGCTTGAATGAGGGGGTGAGGTAGTGGTGGAGTCGGGCAGTGTTGCGGAGGTGAGGGATCGTGGCTTGGATGTGGGGGAGAAAAGACTTGAGGATTGAAGGTAACACCTGGGTTCCTGACTGGCTTGGTGAGGTGGGAAACCAGTGCAGTCCAGGGTGGAAGGCAGAGAGAGAGAGACAGTTGGGTTTGGAAGTTGACCC
>JAAILG010022256.1:0-12212 GCA_012026655.1 Hydrolagus affinis | reverse complement strand
AAGTTGTTGTTGTTGACAAGCAGACGGCCAGAATATATAATAATAATCCTTACATTTATATAGCGCTTTCCACGTCTTATCGACGTCTCAAAGCGCTTCAAATATCAATAGACAATAGCAGGTAAAAGTACATTTGGTTGTTATCTGCATAGATTTGAAAGTTAACCCTGTCTGCAGATGATATTACTGAGAGGGAGCACTTATATGATGTAAAGAGGAGACTGAGGATACAGTCTTGGGGTACACCATAGGTGACCGTTCAGAGCTGGGAGAAGCCAGTTGAGGAGATAACACCAGACTGGAGGGGTTTGAATGGGGAGTGGAGGGTAACGTGTGAGCAAAGTCAGATGGCAACAACAGATTTTAGAACTGTAGAGAGGAAGGGCAGGTTGGAGATGGGCCAGTATTCGTGAGGTTGGTGACATCAAGGGTGTATTTTTTGAGAAGAGATTTGATGACAGCAGTGTTGAGAGTGAGGGAAAAGCCGAGAGGAGAGAGACAAGCTGAGTGTATCTGTCAGCAGGGGGCAGGAGAGAAGCAGTTAAGTCATGAGCAGCATGTAGTGACAGCTCTCTCACAGAATAGTTCCATGAGATCTGAACAGGCAGGTTTAACATCTCAACTGTATTTTCCGTATATAGTCATTAATATGGCTATTTGGTTGTGCCAATTAAAGACCAACCTTTGCTTCTGTTTCATGAACATTAATGGGAAGAGACGAGAACAATTCTGACTGGCACTGTGAATATTAGCTGGCAACGGACAACTGATCTGTCAAATCTTACAAGCTGAGAAAAAATGCTTATCTAATTATTCTTGCGTAGCAATTGTGCAAGAGAATCCATCCAAAAATTTAAACAATTGTTTAATCAATTGTAAGTAATGGAAAACTGCTGCTGGAAGCTCATGATAAAGAGATAGATAGGTCCACAGTATTCCAGGGCACTGCCGATGACAGACCAGCTCATTGGCACAACTTGAAAGTTCACACCAGTCACTATCACAGGGATTCTTCTTACTGACTCCTGCTACTCTGTCAGTCAAAGTCCCAATTACTCCTAATTACTCTCGCAGGCAACTTCCTAAAACATTCCTTCATCACATCTCAATTTGCGTTTGTATCAATTTGGCGGACATTTTTCTGTACTGAAAAGTACGGAAAGTACTGTAGAATGTACTAGTACTGTTGAGTAGAATATCAGCCATGATTGAATGGCGGGGCAGGCTCGATGGGCCCAATGGCCTACTCCTGCTCCTATTTCTTATGTTCTTATGAAAAAGAACATGCTTTGTTGTTAGTTTCCTCTGATCCCTGTTGAACGTTGTCTGCTATCTCCTAACAGGAACTATCACAAAATGATTTTCCTTGTTCATAGAGAATGAATACAATAATGCTTATTATTTCCTTCCCGTTTTGATGGGAGCACACGCTTCCATCACATGCTCCCACACAAACACAAGAAACACCTTGCGTTGGTCTACAAAACAAATGATGTTGAGGTGATGCCCATTCTATAAACACCTTAATAAAATAGCTAAAAATCATCCTTAGGTTTGATTCAAATAACGCCTTATCACATCTTCAAGACATCTCAAAGCGATTCACAGGATACACTGTAAAGCGTAGTGTCTGTGTTTTGTGGAAGAAACTTGGCTGCCAGTTGTGCACAGCAGCAACCCACAAACAGTTGTGGATTGAGTGACCAAATTATTATTATTTTAAAAACAAATTAAAGGGATTGTTATCCCCAGAAAATGATCTGCCAATGAATTAACAACCAGGTTCCTACTTACTGGAAATAAATAAACAACAACTAACCCCCCCACCCCGCTCCAGCTCCTCATCTTATGTGGTTCCGACACCTCCCCACCCCTACCCCTTACAATAAAACTCTTGGTTAATTTACAAGCAAGATCCCACACATCCCAGACAGTGAGCAGGGAGGGGGAAAAGGGAGGAGGGGAACCGAGCAACAAGAAGACAGGTAGGCAGGCAGACACACAGACAGACATTCAAGCAGGCAGACACTCCCTTCCGAGATGGAAGCAGATAATGCAACACTAAACTTATTATTACAAAACCAATAATAATCCTTGCATTTGATATTGTATCTTCCACATTGGGAGGATGTCTCAAAGTGCTTCACAAGATTAACTGTAAGAGTGTAGTTACTGTGTATTTTGTAAGAAAATACAATAGCTAACATGTGCATAGTAATATCTCACAAACAGTCATGAAGCGAATGATCTTATTTGGAAGATTGTTGGCCAGGACACCGGGAGGAAACTTTCCTTCTCTTTGAATAGATTTAGGAGATCTTTAACAAAGACCTGAACAGGCAAGTGTGGCCTTGGTTTAATGTTCCATTATTACCCACTGCATCTAACTTTCTTTCCCACTAGACAGGAGCACCTTCCATTGGGCTGCTTTAACCTCCTGGAACTTGAAGGATCAGTGTTCAATTATCAATGTAAAGTTGGTAATTTTTTTAAAAAAAACTGAAATATTACTTAGAGCTGTATACAAATTAAACACAATGACACAATTACATTTATTCAAACAGTAAATTTTATTTAATTTAGTTAAAGCAAGCATTGGAGTTCTTTAAACAGCAACAATTTACATTTATATAGTGCCTTTCATCATGGTCAGGAAAATATCACCAAACTCTTTACACAACTGAGTCGGCACTCGAGCTGATATAGGGTGGAGGAGGGGGAAACATGACTGAAGCATGATCAAAAAGATAGATCTTAAGATAGGCTTCAAAGATAGGGAGGTAGAGGATAACACAGAGGGAGTCCAGGATGGATATTTAGAGTGGGTGGACAGTAAAGTTGGAAATCGCTCACTGATGGTGGGGTAGGTTGGGTTGGGAACATGTAGCAGGAATGGAGGGAGTTGCTGAGGTGTTAGAGATGTAGGATGTCACAGAGGTGGAGTGGTGGTTTTAAACCTTAAAGGTACAATATATATGCAGTAAAACACAATCTAACAATTGCAATCCCCATGGTATACTTTTCTGTCTGTCATCTACATATGTGTATAAATACCACAACTCACTACTTTAGTACAGTATTAGAGAAGCTATTGTGTAAATGATGAATAGAGTATTTATTAGATGCAAATATTTTCCCCGATGTTATCTATTAAGTAAAGTATGTGCAAAAGATGCGTAAGGGTCATAAAAACAATTTAACTCATGCTATTTTCTATGAGACATAAAGAGAGTTGCAAATTTAAAAATTGAAGCTTGCTTCGCTCCTGAAAATTCATTCTGTTGGCATTGCAGCCATTGAGTTCCTGAGCTTTTACATGAATTTTGAGCTAACAATAATTAGACTTCACTAGGATTTTGTTTGCTTGAGGACTGAACACTGGACTTGTTTAAAAGACAGCTCCATGTTATGTTGAGAGGACGGTACTGTGTCTGTTCTGGAGGGAGGAGATCAAATGGGCCGAAGGGCCTTCTCGATCCGAACCAATCTTTCTCATAAAAGACAACATTTTGTGACATTTACCAACTTCCGCATCTTTTTCTTAAGAAGCCTGGTGTGTGAGATTGGCCGGTTGTGTACTCGGTCTTGATCTGGTCTCTATTACAGGGATTCTGATTAACTGGAGATGCAGATTCGGAATTGAGGGGCCCACAAATGGGTAGCTGATCTGCAGCAGAAATCTCAGAATTTCTTCTTGCTGTTACATTTTCGTGGTCAAAGGAGCCTCTTTGGGTGAAGTACTGTATTGTTTGAGTTATGTAGTTCGACTCCACATTGCTTCTTTTCTTGAAGCATATTATGTAACAGGTTGGGACAAACTGACAGTATAACATCCCAAAGTTTGCTGCTAAAATTGCATATGATTCAATTGCTGGGAAATACTTGCTGAAGTTTGAATTTATATAAATGGCAAGAAAAGAAATCCAGATAATTAAGTAAATAAGCATGCTGAATGTGATGAATCGAGCCTCATTGTATGTTTTGGGAGCTTTCCTTCCTTTGAAAGCAAGAATGAAACAGACAAATGCAAGAATGGCTATATACGCAAACATGATACCAATGACTTCATATGGACCGTCGTTGCATTGCAATAAAATAATTTTGGGGATGTTTTTATGTCTTGTACATATAGGCTTGTCATAAAGTAACCATACTAAGCAACATATTACTTGAATTCCTGTAATAATTATTATAATAGGCACCGGCTGGTAAAGAAGCCTTAAATGTCTCCGGACCACTAAGTTAAAAGTAAAAGCCAGGATGACCCTAAAAGATTTCACCAAAATACAGGAGACACACAAAGTGAAAGTAATGGCAAATAAGGGCTGTCGGATTTGGCACTTGTAGTTGTTTGGTTCTCCGATAAAGAAAAAAATGCTGATAAAGCTGAGCAACAGGGAGAACAACATTAAATAACTCAACCAACCACCAGCTGCCTTTACAGCTGGCGTGCTGCTGTTCTTTACGAACAATACAACAATTACATCTATTACAAGTATTCCCAGACACGTAAATATTATCAGCACAACAGAGACAACGTCATTCCATTTGAGGAACTCAATAGCTCTGTCCTGGCAAGTTGAACTTTCTTTCTCTGACCACTGGTCCTCAGGGCACATGTCACATTCATTGGAATCTACAGCAGAAGAAAGGACCTTCATTAATGGTTAACTGATAAAATGGCACAAAGCAAAATGCAACACAATTTGACTCACACCCAAACTGGTATTACTGTAACAAGTTGTGTAATGTTGCAACGTTTGGTCTCAAGACCCTTTTGGTTTTGGGGAAGTATTGAAAGCTGCACATCTCAGGTTGTCAGGAAGTGGCAACTTCTCCTGTTGTTACTTCCTTCTTGGTGAGGTTTGTGAATAACAAATGTCCATTGGGTGTTTTGCCCCCCTGTTTGGTGTGGTCTGTGTGTGTGTGTGTGTGTATATACTCTTATAATGCTGAAATCTTCCCCACATTTGTCTGCCTGGGGGTCAAATCAAATTACTGTATTATCAAACTATTCAAACTACAGTATTATTGTTGCGCTGAAAGAAATCGCCAAAGGGGAGCCAGTGGAGCCTGGCCAGAGCTGGTGAGATGTGTGTATGGAGTTTGGTCTGGGTAAGTATGCGGATGGCAGCGTTTTGAATGAGCTGGATCTTTTGAATGTTAGAGTTGGGGAGAATCATGAGCAGTGTGTTTGAATAATCCGAGCAGGAGGTGACAAACTCATGCAAGAGGATTTGGGCTGCATTTCAGGTAAGGTATATTCAGAGGCGGGCAATAAATTTAGGAGAGGTGGAAGAAAGCGGGGCTGGTCAGGAAATGGATATAAGGGAGGAAGGACAGCTGCGGGAATGAACCAGATGCCTCGATTGCTTACTAGTTCAGTAAGTCTGAGGGAGAACCCAGAGAGGTTCAGGAGTTTAGAGCCGCAGGAAGGAAGATGTTGATGGGAATATGGCTTCAGTTTTGTCCATATTTAGCTGCAGTAATATTGTGTAAAAAATAATAATCCTTGCATGATTATCATATCACCTTATCATAAATTTGATATATTAATTACCATCTGACACCTATAGTTTGATATAGATGTCAGATGGTAATTAAAAACCTCTGAATTCCAACATTTGATCATGTCCAATCTCCTTATATTCGCTCCAATCTATTCATTATTATCGTCCTGTACAGAATGTTAATAACTGAACTATCAGTCACATTTTCTGTCTACATACAGTTTGCACAATCCCTATATATTTTAACCATCGGAATACACTGCTTTTTTCTCACTACCTATGCAAAGTGTGCTGCACTGTTAATGCCTACCATTTCCTGCAGAATAGTATCCTGCTTGACAGGCAGTACAGGTATAGCAGCAGGGATTTGTATAGGATATATTCTTCCTCTCTCCAGGAGTACAGGTTCGTGAGCAATTTGATGATATAGCCTATGAGAAAACATAAAATATTAACGAAAGATATGTAGCCAAAGGCCATTTTCACTCCCTGGCATCTCTCTCGTTACCGACCTCCTCAATCCCCAAACCACCACCCGGCACCCGCGCTCGAATGGCACTGGCCTCCTACTCATCCCTCGCGCTCTCCACCCCACCATTGGAGATCGCGCTTTCAACCACTTCACCGCAAACTCTGGAACACTCTCCCTGAATCCCTGTCTGTTGCCTCATCCCTCTTCCCATTTTCATGTCCCGTCTGAAAACCTTCCTCTTCAACCGTGCTTACGGCCATAAATGTAATTTTGCTGTTTTGTTGTTATGGCTCAGAGTCAGGCTGCATCACTGCTAAGTGCTCTGAGACATGACCTGGTGTGAAAGACATTATATAAATAGCATCTTTCACGCCAGTGGTATAGAACCACTGAAAATTGTGGAGTCCTGTAGCTCTGTGGTTAGAGCACTCGCGCCGCAAGTGAGAGACCTGGGTTCGATTCTCAGCAAGGGAAAATGTTCGGCAAATCTCCTTACTCCACGTGCCTTTGTTTATCTATCGGTAAATAGGAACCCAGCTGCTAGTCGATTACTTTTCCGGTGATAATAATACCCCCCAAAAAACCAATAATAATTTGGTCACTCAATCCACAACTGTTTGCGGGACACTGCAGTCCGCGATTGGCTGCCACATTTTGTCCACAAGCATACAGGCAATTCACTTTATAATTTATTTTGTGAATCATATTGAGACATCTCGAAGACATGAAAAGCACTATATCAAAATGTAGAGAAGGTACGAAAGAAATTAACAGTACATAGGGAATCCATTTAGCCGATCGTATCTTTCGTCATTTCAAAAGAGTTATTCAGTCACATTCTTCTCTCTTTTTCCCACGTGGTTTTGACCTTACTCAGAAAATTAACCTTAGTGTATCCCCGTATATTTAGCAGTAAATCGTGTTGGAATAATAATAATGTTTCTGTTTTTTTATACCAGGGCCTCTGTTTAATGTGTCATCTGAACAATGGCACCTTCCAATACTGCATTGGAGTGTAGGTTAGACTGTGAATTCAAAGTCTCATTGTGAAGCTTTAGCCCACAATCTCCTGACTCTGAGGCTAGAGAGATACCAACTCAGCTATGCTGAAACTGAACCCATAGTCATGCTATAGTTAACAAACCAAACTACTGAGAGTTCCACGTACGCATGGAGATTACTGTTTGTTTGGAATGGATTCCAAAAGGCCACTCCATGTTCACCTAATCCCATTGCGATTAGATACAGGTTGGTGCGAGCCAAGCCTTGGAGACCACAGCATGCAGAATGGAGTTTAACCAGCTAAAGCAGCACAGCGTTTCATTGCCACCACTCACCGATTGGCAAGCTTCCACTGCTGGCCCAGGTAGGACTATCCTACTCATTAGGACATTGGTTTGCAGGGTAAGCAGGAGCTGAATGGGAAGAATCTCAGTCTTTAATGACTCTAGTTTACTTCTTCAATTCCTTCCAATGAGACAGGCTGGCTGATATGTCATCGACAGCACCAGACTCTGGATTTTCCAGCTCAGGAATCGGACTACTGAGAACACCAGAGAGGGTTGACTCGATTCTGGTATACTATCCCCAAGATTGTTACCTTGGAGCCAATTCAACTCCAAGAAACCCCACCTACATGTTATTTGGAACAGTGAGCTAACTGAGCAAACTGATGTTGCTAAAATGGTCAGCCTGCTGTACTACAATAAAAGCCAAATACACTTAGCGCCTTTCACGTGGATAAAGTCTTCACTTGAACAGAGAAACTTTATCATAAATTCTGGACAATTAGTGTCCAATATCTAAATAACTTTCTGTAATAAAACAAAGTTAGTTAATACATTTTCAAACCAAAATCACCTTGGTACTGTTAAGAAAGGTATTGTCCATAAATATTATTTTCTCACTGTTCACATCATAATGAGCAACAGTAATAAATGTAAAGTTGCCTTTCGTAATCTTCCAGTTGATCAAATCATATCCAGTTTTAAGATCTCCATGTTTATCAAAGTGATACTGGCCTTCTGCTCCAGAGAAATTAACTTTCTTTAGTTCTTCAACCAGCTGTGAATGAAGCAGTTTTAGTTATTCTGACCATACCTTCAGTCACATCACTGCGCCCCCCGGCCCCCACCGCCCGCTCCATTTACCACCCTGCTCATTGCTTTATATGCTCTATACTAACCTTAAAGCATTTTATTATGTTATTCTGCATGAAATACATCATATGAATGAAAATATGTGATGTTTAACAGCAAAATGTCATGGGTTTACTGAAGTTAGTTCCGAGTTGTAAAATTCAGGGACGAGGGAACCAGATCCAGAGAGATGGGATAGATTGGAGCATTAGGCTGTGTAAAGTTGCAAATGACATGGAATGTGAACCAGTGCAGAGAGATGGGGTTGTATCAGGAGACTCAGTAGTGAAAACTACAGTAAAAGGTATAATTCTACAGGGCACAATACACAAAAGCGATCTGGAATAGTGTTAGACAGATTGTTCACACCATCAGTGTACAGTTGCAGAAGAGACAGCCAGGGTTAGGATTAAAGATCCACATGCTGAGAATGACTAAGGCAAGGATCTCATTTACTTAACTCTGCCCATATGGCTCAGCTCCCATAAACTCAACCATCACTCATCACAATTATTTATCAGTTACTTACCATAAGATTAACAACTAGAAGCAATTGTTTATGATGAAACAAAAATACATATTTACCATGATTGTTTGTATTCTCTAGTTGTTACTTTTTAAAAAAAAACTCCTCCTCCTTTTGAAGATGTTTTGGGACATTACCCTGTGTGAAGGGCACTATATAAATGCAAGTAATTGTTGTTGTTTTCATTCATTTTTCCTAGGATCAGCACCTTTGCATTTGATATAGCTCCTTATCACGTCTTTGAGATGCCTCAAAGCACTTCACAAAGATACTGTAAAGTGAATTGACTGTATTTTGTGGGAGAAACACGGCAGTCAATTATGCACAGCAGTGTCCCACAAACAGTCGTGGATTGAAGTGACTTTTTTTTTAAGGTATTAGTACCCCCGGAAAAGTGATCCGCAAATCAACTAACAACCGGGTTGCTACTTGCTCCTTGGTAAACAGAGGCATGCGGGATAAGGAAATTTGTCCAACATTTCACCTTCCTAGGAATCGAACCCGAGTATCTTGTTTGCGAGGCGAGTGTTCTAACCACTGAGCTACAGGACTCCTAGGATACGGTTCTACTCAAGATACAATGTCCTGTGGTACTACATCGCCCATTGTTCATGTGTGAATCTTTTCAGTGTCAGCAGACTATTCAACCCAAGATATATCATAGCCAATCCTAATCCTTCCTTTACCCAATATCTACACACAGCTCCATCTAATTGCAGATCAGGATCACAAGAAAAGTTTGATCTCCACCTTCCAGGTACCCAGAACCGTGGTACGGTTTCATCTTGCTAACTCAGAGAATCACAATCAATTATATCCCCTGTAAAGATTCACACTTCATTTCAAAATAGGATACGTGCTTTGAATCTGTTTGATTTTCATGAATTTTCTCCATCATGTCCCTTTGCTGTATCCCAATATCATCTCCCCAGCCGCATGCCTCTTTTCACTGGAATGTCATTGTCTTAATTCAGTTGTACACTTGCACCTCATAAAAGCTGATGAGAAGCTCACCTGAGATTGGTTGAATTTGGGACACTCTCTGTGGCTGTTATATAGAAAACAAGGACGTAATGATCTGCTAACATTCTGTAATAACACATGGGTTGTATTTAGCAAACCATTTGAGACTTAACACAGTGAGTAAGACCAGGCTGTTCCATTGACAACATTCTATATTATCAGATGTTTATGGAAATCTTTTTGATCAATCATTATGTAACAGGACTTACCTGCCATGGTGCAAATTCAAAAACATTACTGCAACTTTCTTCAGTACAATTAAACATCTTCTTCAGTGTGTTAGCTATGGCATGGATGGCTAAGTATATTGCATAAGAAAGGCCTTTATGTATATTTTCTGATAAATAATTTTTGTTAAGAAAATTATCTGGTTTGTCACAGGCATACTGAGCCACAGTTTCCCATGCATTTCCATGACAATTGGCGCAATCGTAAGGACAGTTCAAATAAAGTTTCTTGTATTCTTTAGTAAAATTAGGTCTTGCAGAACACAAATCCAGGCTTCGTACGTAGTTGGTAAAGTTTGGAATATTTCTTAATTGAAAGGAAAACCCAAATATGTTCCCAACTTTTTCAAGATGTTCCATATTGGCAACATCCTTGGAGGTAGACCAAGTATCGCTGGCAATCCAATTTCTTTTCACGTTCTGATCAATTAACTTAGAGAACAGAATTTTGACCAATGCAGGTTTCAGAAATAGTACAATAACATTTGCGGATGATTTCTTGATTAATTGAGCTATGTTATTCATTGTTTTATTCACTTGGAGTTCTAACTGGGCTTGAATCAATTCATGAAATGCAACGCACACCGTCTTATTCTGGGCATTTAAGATTAAACTATTTATCGCAGCTCGCCCATAATCATCGTCAGTGCCAATTGCTCCAATCCAGTTCCAGTGAAAGTAACTGATAAATTCCAGCATGGATTTAATTTGATGGGCGTCATTTGGGATAGTCCGGAAAAAAACTGGAAATCTTCTCTTATCACTGAGAATTTCAGCTGATGAGGAGTAACTGATCTGTGAAATATTCAAAGTAGAAAGATAATTCAAAAATCCATATTATATCTAGTCAAGTTACTTTCTGAAGGAAATGTAAATGTATTATTAAAAAAACACAGATAGACAGACAGACTATTCTCTCTAATGCCCAATAGTCCAGGATTTGGGGTAAACTATTCAATGTATTTCATAAGCCAAAAACCTGGAGAAACACAGGTTGGGGAAGCCTTATGGTATTTCTAAATTGTTGCCTTTCCTTCTGCGCATGCACAGTGCGTAGGAAGTGACATTGACAGGAACCTGTTCACCTGGGAATTTGATATTTTGAATTAGCGCTGGCAGCGAACAACTTCTGGGTCACTTGGTCCCTGCTGAAGGCACGGTTTGCACATTCACAGTACCCTGATAACCAGGAAAATAGCTCTTTTGAGTACCTGCACAGTGGCTAGTATTTTGTCTTTCTGCTTGTACGTGTGAGTGCAAAACCACTGCTCTTATTGGTGTTCTTGTTGAGGTATTATGGACTCAATTATTGTTGTATAAAAGTGTCTCCATTATAAATGATTATTACCCAATTTAACTTACCAGTAGGGTCTTTATCAGATACATTTAAACCGTGGGTAATCTTGCTTCATATTGTGACAAATTGATAACCCATGTTTCCATTGTAAAACTAATATTGATTACATTTTAACTACTCACTAATTTTGCAGGTTAAACTATAAATATTTAAAAAATAGTAAATTGAGTTGGCTGTAGATTACTGGACAATCTGCAACCTATGGATCTGAAATTCTTGCCTATGGAGTGAGGAGATGGGGAGGCCAACAAGCAGGGAGTTGCATATTTGAGCTTAGATTTGATGAATGGGTGGATGGGGGTCTTGGCGTTTTGTCGTGCATTTGAAGGTGAGGTCAAATAATACATACCTGTGGCACGGTGTACAAGCTCAATATCCTTGCAACTGCAATTGATATTTCAGAGTAAGTTCCCCCCACAATGACTTTTACACGAGGTATATAGGCTGTGTAATTGCAGCGAGCTTCCATACAGTTCTCGGAAGCATTTAATTTAGAAAGAAATCTTGTTGTTGCTTGTACGGCAGCTATGACATCTGAACAAGTGTCGTGAATTTCATATCCGAGCTTGACATCCGGTAGCAAGGTAGAATTGTTGATCTGATCGATGGTGTATATCATAGCCTGGGCTGACAGGAATGCAGAAAGATCAAATCTGTAAAATATAATATAATATTAATCTTTGACATTATTATGTTATTATATATGGTATGGTGCCTTTCATTTCAGAAGGGCATCCAAGCACTTCATAGGATATATTCACAGAGACAATTTATTACAAGCTTTATCACAAATTTCAGCTGTACTTTCATTATTCTTATCTGTTATTTTAATTTAAAAAGAGTAATCGTTACATTAACCATAGCAACTTCCACATCAAGAGGACATCTCAAGGCATTCACAGGATTTATTGTACATTGTAATGTAGTAATGCAATGACTGAATAGCTGATATGCAAATG
>JAAILG010022255.1:0-12185 GCA_012026655.1 Hydrolagus affinis | reverse complement strand
GAGCAGCTTCCTGGCCAGCCTGGACACCAGCCCCAAACCCAGCTCAGCCTTTTCCACTCGAATAGGTGAGGTGCTTCCGTCCTTTACCCACTGATGTGCTCACTGTAAACATCTCGACTTTAAATGATACAGCATCTGCACATCAAAAAAACCCATAGAAACAGGAGTGGGCCATTCAGCCCCTCCAGCCTGTTCCGCCATTCGATAAGATCATGGCTGATCTGTACCTCAAATCCAGTTTCCCGCCCCTTATCGCTTAATACCCTGACCTAACAAATATCTATCTACCTTTGTCTTAAAAATGCGTACAGAGAAAATATTAAAGGAAGGAAATTCGTTGCAACTTGGCTGTGCAGGAAAATGTGCTAGCAAAATCCAAAGCTTTTGTCTTCATGTACCGGTTATATAGATCTACTGAACGTCACGTCACCTATGCTTCTCATTGATTTTAATACATAGATCATGTACCCCCCACACTCCTCCCACCCTCCCCCTTCTTCCTGACTGTATATATGTGGGTGAAACACGGCAGCCAATTGCACACAGCAGTGCCCACACACAGTCATGGTGTTTAGTTCAATGTGAAAATAAGTTTGTGGAACATTTAATGACGTAAGAACATAATAAGAATTAGGAGCAGGACTAGGCCATTCGGTCCCTCGAGCCTGTCCCAATGATAATAATTATAATAATAATGACAATGACTGACTTGATCCGTTCATCTCTTAACCCTAATTGTTTGTAGAAGGGAATAATATGGACCTTTTTATGGGAAAACAGATGGATTATTCTCTTGCCTCTTATTCTTTCCCCTGCCCCTGGCTCGACATTGGGCACTGTTAATGCCTCCAAGATGCCGTCCGTGGTGAAGGGTGCTGTATAATAACACAAGAGCATAAGAATTTGCTAGGCAAAAGAAGACCAAGGTCCATTTAGTTTGTCTTCCACCAACCTGGCAATCGCTTGGCATGTCATGTCCCAAGCTATTATTTACTATTATATTATATAAATGCAAGTTGTTGCTGTTGTTGAAAACCAGAAGAAGAATGGGAGAGAAGTGCTTTTGGACTTGGGACACCTTGGGATGTCTGCCCGGCGTGAAATACTCTATACGAATGTAATTTTATATTGTATTTGGGCTTCATTGTTTTCATGATGTGCTCTGCGTCGAGTGGCTGGAACTGATGTAGTTATTTCTGCTAATAAGTGCCTTCCATTTGGTGCAGGTGTCTCTAAGAGCCCAAAGAACTGGCTGTTCCCACACTGGGTCCTTTATGTAACATACTTGATGTGCTTCCTGATCATCGCAGTGTCTGTTGGTGTGACCATCACCTACGGAAGGCTGTTCCGCAACAAAGTGGTGCTAATGTGGCTTATTTCTGCCTTCTCCTCCTTCCTGACCTTGTTCTTTGTCTTGGAACCCATCAAGGTAAGAGTATTTGTTTGGAAACATAAGTGTGACGAGACAAAGCTCTCACTCCGTACTCAATTTGTGTATTGTACATTTTTTATTTGAATGGAGTATGTGTCAGCTACACAATGTGGATGGTAACCTATAGAATAACATAATAATAATCCTCACATTTGATTATACCTTATATCGTTGAGACATCTCAAAGCACTTCAGAATATATGGAGAATAATAGTCAATCACAATCTAGAGAGAGAATTATTTTTCAATTTAATGAAATATAGGGTTCAGTTGATCCACATTTATGGAGAAGTGATTATTACGGGATTTTAAAGATTTGAGATATTGGAAACAATATATCACTATGAAAGATACTTAAACCCTTGGACTGACTGTTTCAGAATCTTGACAAGGTTTTGTTGGCATAGAAAAGTAAAACTGACTGATTGTGTTTGTATGCAGGTGTTATGTGAGGCCCTCCTACTCGCTCTGGTTACTAAGCCAGTGGACCCTGACGAAGACGATAATTTAGTCGAGGAGCCTCTGATCAAGAAAATGTCCGAAAATATCAGTAAGATTCGACCACCGTACGGTTACGGACTGCTTCAGGCCAAAGAGGAAGCGCGCAAAGTGAGAGCCTTGCACATGCTTATGAAGGTAAATTCTGACAGTAGCACAACAGACCAGTTCTTTGAGGAGGTCTCTTTATTTAGGGCTCCTGTGCAGCGAACACACTGCACACTATTCATTAACTCTTGTTACTCATCATTTAAGTGTCAGTAGGTTGCTTTGTCAGTGCGAGTACGATTGGCGGCTCTAAGAGATGACTCTTAGGTATTTTAGAGGTGTCTCTTTACCAGAGATTATAATCCCTTTTTCAAAAAAAATAATAATTTGGTAACTCACTCCACGCCTATTTGTGGGACACTGCTGTGTGCAATTGGCTGCCATGTTTCACCCACAAAATATACAGTCATCTCATTTTACAGTACATTCCACAAAGCACTTTGAGGCATCTCGAAGATGTAATAAAGCACTCTATCAAATGCAAGGATTATTGCTATTATTATTGTTTGATTCTGAACTCTTGTCCACTCCTTCCCTATGTTGTACATCATTCCATAAGGCATGACCGAAAAGCCCTAGCTAACTATAAAAATAACAATATTAATAATCTTCGCATTTGATAGAGCCCTTTGCACGTCCTCTAGACGTCTCAAAGCGCTTCACAGAATATACCGTAAAGTGAATTGACTGTATTTTTTGTGGGTGAAATGTGATAGCCAATTGCAACACCAGTGCCCCACAAATAGTCGTGGATTGAAGTTAGCAAATGATTACAGTTTTTTTTATATAAGAGATTATTATTAGGGATGTAGAGTAAGGAAACTTGCCCAAGGTTTTGCCCTGCCTGGATTCGAACACATATCTCATGCTTGTAAGGTGAGTGCTCTAACCAGTGAACTACAGGACTCCATGCAACTATGTACATTACAGTACTTCCTTAAGCTTTTGCCAGTGATAATGGCTCTTTGTGTGTTTTCCTTTCATAGAACTGCATTGTGCACACTCTTTTCTTGCTATTGGTGCTCATCGTTAACTACCAGGGATGTTTCCAAAACACCAACGCCCGACTGCTACAGGCTAGTGTTCGACAGTCTGTTATTGGGAGGACCCAGCCTGGACCCAACTTCTCTGCCATCAAAGGGTTGGTGGAATTCCAGAACATCTTGCGCTCTCATTTACCCCTATAACTGCCGTCCCCTTGGACAAGAGTTTACACTGACATGTTCGAGCGCGCATTAAAGCTGGCACTGTTTGAAAAGAGCAAGGGATTTTCTCCTAGTGTCATGGACAACATCCATCCAGACAGATTTGCTATCCACTGTTTGTGTGTGAAAATTGGTTACCACGTTTACGGTCAATAGATTGGACAGCAAATACCCAGCTGAAGAGCTTGGAGACATTTATTATTAAAGGCCGTGTTGTCACATTAAGGGATGGATGATCATTATTCTTATTATCGTCCATGTTTTGCTACTTTCCAGTTTGGAGGAATAGTGTCTCACCGTTGTGTTTCTTTGACAGTGTGGATGATTTCTGGCAATGGGCGGAGGTTGTGTTACTGCCACACCTGTACAGTAACCCTGGACTGACACAGATTGGAGCAGCTCGGCTGAGGCAGCAACGATCCAAAGAGGGTATGACCGTGTTTAACGAGGCAATCCGGGAACTTCAGCGGTGCACTGGGGGGAGGTTTCCCTGACTTCAACGGAAGAATTCTTCTGGACCTGTTAGAAATTTGGATTTATGATAAGTTCCATCCCCACACCACACCAGTCAGTTAGCTCAAAATTGGAACTCAGTGCATTGTTATAAATTGTAAAGTAACTTGCTGTACTTCAAAACAGTTGATCATATGTTAAAACTCAGTTATGGATTATCAAACTCAATTGTGGAGTCCTGTAGCTGAGTGGTTAGAGCACTCACAAGTTTCCTACTCCACACGCCTAATACTAATCCGTCCCCCCACCAAAAAAAAAAAAAAATTGGTCATTTAAATCCTCAACTGTTTGTGGGACACTGCTGTGCACAATTGGCTGCCACATTTCACCCACAAATATACAGTCAATTCACTTTACAGTATATACTGTGAAGCACTTTGAGATGTCTAGAGGACGAGAAAAGCGCTATATCAAATGCAAGGATTATTATTATCATTATTATTTTATATACACATAACGCAATGTTGTGTATATAACATTTGAAAACATATCATTTCTGTTGTTCCCCTGTCGTTGGGACGTCCTCCTGACATGAAAGTCACTACACAAATGTCATTTTGTTGTTGTTCTAGAGTATTGTCGGCAATTGGCTTCCAATGTGATCCTTGACAATAAACCCTCTGGCACCAGCGTCTGTGGTATCCTTAGCTTCCTGAGAGCAGAAGCTCCAAACCTGGAGATTGGGTGGTGGGCAGACACCAGCATTGCCAATCGCAGTTGGGTTTATCTGTCGCATGAGTTAACAGGGTAAGAATAATTACAGCAATACATTTGCCTATATATTTGCGCCCCAACCTTTGGAATTCCATCCCGCAATCCCTCCTCCTCACCCCCCCACCTCTAGCCTCCCACCTCAAGACCCTCCTCTTCAGCCGTGCAATCGGTCACCCTCCTTCCCCTCCATTCCAACCCTAGCTCAGGTCTAAAACACTGACTGTTCAGAGCCTTGGGCTATCCTCCGAATGTGAAAGCACTATACAAATGTAATTTTTGTTGTTGCTGTTGCCTGAATCTGATTTCACACCACATCAAATTCTTTAGTCAAATGATCTTTAAAATATCCTTTCACATAAAATTGCTGGTAGTCACTAACAATATTGCCTTTGTGGTCTATTTTGAATCCATCCATTGCTCTGTATCTAACCTGACATACTTGCTTGCTAGAACAGTATAGAGTGAGATTCACTGTGTATGTAACTCAAGCTATACTGGTCTTTCAAGTGCTTATTTGGACAGTGTAGAGACCATTATTCTCCATCTATTTCCCCCACAAAACATTCAGTCAATTCACTTTACATTATATTCTGTGAAGCACTTTGAGTTGGCTCAGTGATGTGATAAGATACTTATCACATGCAAGGATGATTATTATCATTATCAATACTATCTAACCCATGAAGTACCTGACCTGTGAGTTGTGTTGTTGAGGCAACCCTCTAAGTGAGGTCTTTGTTCCTTTGTAGACCCTGCTCTTGGACGGTCCCATCGGTCACCCCAAATCCCCTCCTTTCCCTTCACCCTCCCCGGTTCTGAAACACTGACTGGACAGTGGCTTGGGATGTCCTCCTGATGTGAAAGGCGCTAAACAAATGTGATGTTTTTGTTTGTTTGCAGTATTAGGTATGTGGGAGAGATGGGGCTTTATGACAGCGGTGGATATACACAGGAACTCGGCAATGACGTTGGAGAAAGCCGCAGCGTTCTGTGGCATTTACGCAACAACAACTGGATCGATCCAATGTAAGTAACGCTCCAAAGAACAGCTCTTTCATTACACTTATTTTGGCTTGTGGGGATTTGGAATTCAGCCTGAATTAATATCACCAGACAACTTTAACTCACAGATAAGAATCTTTTACTAGGTCTTTACAAATGGGGATAATTTTAGCACTCAGCAAATGGCACTCCCTGGGGGTTATGCTTCCATCAGTTGCCTGTTCATTTCAAATCACACACTCTGTCAGGCTCAGTAATCAGACAAGGTAGGACAAAAGAACGCACAAGGAGTTACTTTAAGATGTTTGTGACGCACAAGAACACAACAACAAATGACATTTGTATAGGGCTTTCATGTCAGGAGGGCATCCCAAAACGCTGGACAGTCAATAATAATAATAGTAACAATTCTTGAACTTGGTATTGCACTTTTCACATCTTCTAGACATCTCAAAGAACTTCACAGAATACAGTATATTGTAAAGTGAATTTGCTGCATATTTGTGGGCGAAACACGGCAGCCAATTACGCACAACAGTGTACCACAAACAGTCGTAGGCTGAAATTACCAATTTATTATTGCTTTTTTGATGGATTATTAGGCGTGTGGAGTAAGGAAACTTGCCCAAGGTTTCGCCCTGACCTGTCGGGAATCAAACCCAGGTTTCTCGCTTGTAAAGCGAGTGCTCTAACCACTGAGCTACAGGACTCCATCAGAGAGGAGAGACGGGAGAAAATAGGAAGGAAAAATAATAACTAAATAAATAATAGTCAAGAATGGACACCTGAACTGGGAGCTGGGCTCCTTAGAGGTGGAGGGCAGGGAAGACGAGGGGTAGGAGAGTGACCGAAGGCACGGTCAAAGAGGAAGGTCTTGAGACGGACCTTGAAGGAGGTAAAGGAGAGGGAGAAGCGAGGGGACTGTGGGATGGAGTTCCAAAAGGGTGGTTGTAGACCAAGTTGTTTGGGTCTTTATTTTCCCTCAGTTACTGAGCTGTTTTCGTCCCACTCACAGGACCAGAGCTGTGTTTGTGGAGTTCACTCAGTACAATCCCAATGTGGATCTGTACGTGGTGCTCACGCTGCTGCTGGAGTTTCCAGCTGTGGGGTCGGTGGAGTCGACTGTTGACATTAAACCTATTTCCGTGATGCGCTCGAGCCAGGCCGCTAACCTGCTGCTGGTGATGATGGTAAGTGCTGTACAGCAACTCACAGCCAGAACTCTTCCAAACCAGATGGCTTCAAACAGGCAATCATAGAATTATACACTGAGCCGGCTCTTGGAAAAGACCTGTCCAATTCAATCCCGCTCACCTGCTTTCTCCCTATAGCCTTCCAGATCTTCACACTCATGTTGAAATCCACTCACTCCCCTGGCACCTCCCTACCTCTCCGATCTCCTCACTCCCCATACCACCATCTGAAGCCACCTCTCAACGAGCCTCCTGCTCGTCTTTGCACACTCCGGACCACCATTAGAGGTCGTGCTTTCAGCCACTATGCCCCCAAACTCTGGAGCACTCGCCCTCATTCCCTCCGCCTTGCCCCCCTCTCTTCCCCTTTTCAAGTCCCACGTGAAAACTTTCCTCTTTGACCATGCTTACGGCCACCTCCCCCCAACTCTCCCGCTCGGAGTCAGACTCCACCACTGTTAAGCACTCTGAGACACTGCCCAGCTGGAGGGCGCTATATAAGTGCAAGTTGTTGTTGTATAGCCCTGCAGACTTGTATATAAACCTCAATCTCAAAACGTCAGAGCTCTTTCTATGAAGGAAGACGCTTTAGCTGTTTATATAATAATAATGTAATAACAATCCTGACATTTCATATAGTGTCTTATCACATCATTCAGAGCATTTCATAGAATATAAACAGAATTGACTGTATATTTTATGGGTGAAACGCGGCAGCCAATTGCACACAGCAGTGTCCCACAAACAGCCATGCATTGAGTGACCCCATTCCACACAGATAAACTGCAAACATTGCGAATGGAGTCCAGTAGCTAAGTGGTTAGAGCACTATCCTTGCAAGCGAGAGAGCTGGGTTCGATTCCTGGAAGAGCGAAATGTTGGGCAAGTTTCCTTACTCTACACACCTCTGTTTACCTAGCAGTAAATAAGAACCTGGTTGTTAGTCAATTTACAGAATACTTTTCTGGGGTAATAATTCATTAAAACAAAATAATAATTGGTCACACAATCCACAATGTGAAGTGTTTGTTGGAACAACTCGTTCACGAATCATGGCTGGTAATGAACATCCCGTTAACTGCTGCGATTGGCATCTGGCACCAGAGGGAGAAGGTCCCTTTTGGAACTCAACACTCTTATCCACTGTTCACCTATTGAGTTCTTTCCTGCCCGGCTGAACTGCTCAGCTAACATATAATAATAATAATAATTTTTGATTAACATATTGCTGTTGGTTCTGCTATTAACTGCTTCCTCCCATCTGCCCTGCATCCAGGTGTTGTTGCTGCTCTTCAGTCTGGGGTTCCTGTTTGGAGAGGGCCGTGACTTGAGGAGAGAGCGGTTGGCATATTTCGCCAAAGGCAGGAGGTACCTTCAACTCCTGATCATCCTCCTGTGCGTGCTGACCTCCGCGCTCCACTTTGGCCGCCTCTCACTGGCCCACGCACAGTTTGAACGCTACAAGCAGAACCCGCTGGCCTTCACCAACTTCTACCACGTGGCATTCTTGGCGGAGGTGGTCACCGGCCTCAGTGCTGTGCTGCTCACAATTCTCACTGTGAAGGTAAACAGTGCAAGCTTGAAGTGAGCAGGTTTGTCTTGCCCCCTCCCTTCCCCACCTACAACTCCCGCCTAAAGATGTTCCATTTCATCGTGCTTACAGTCATCTTGCCCCCACCATCCCTTTCCCTCTGGCTCAGCGTCAGACTCTGCCACTGCCAAACTCGCTCCATGTCACTATCCTGTGTGAAGGGCATGATATAAATGCACATTGTTGCTGTTGTCAATGCCTTGGGACGTCCTCCTGATGTGAAAGGCGCTACACAACTGTAATTTTGTTGTTATTGTCACATTGAGTGATACACATTTACAGATTTTACCTCTTGAATTCCTGTGTCCATGACCTTTGTTCAAGATTTAATGCCAGGATTATTAAGATTTAAATCCTTACCGATATTGGTAAAAATATTTAAAAAATGGGGGAATGAGAAGTCAAATCCCTACAATCACACTTGGGTTTGTGCGCTGAGCAGTGATGAACATTATGGCCTATCATCTGGGCTTGGGTAAATTGTGGCTTGTACTGTTTTACCTGCAGGTTGTCCGGCAGCTTCGGTTTGTCCGCAGATGGTGTACATTTGGGAAGACGATTGAACATGCGTTGCAGGAGCTGGTGGCTGCCATCCTGATGTTCTTCTTACTTGTTCTGGTCTACGCACAGTGTGGTTACATGGTATGTGTCAGAACCCTTTACAGTGCAACATAAGAGCACTGCACCAGAACCTGATCTACTTGTGCGGGCACCATATTGTGGGACATTGGACACGAGGTGTGGAGAGCAATATCTGCTCCTGTATCTGTGGACTCTCCCCCAACATTTGTCTCACACTGGTTCACAGAAAGGTCTTGTTGCTTGACAGCTGATGAGTCCCTACTTTACCCTTCATCTCCTCTCTCTCTCACGCACTCTCTATGTCTCGTGTTTCTTTTCGAGAGTCCAATCTCTCCTGAAATAGTTCCGTTTAAGCAGTGCACACCATGAAACATAATAATAATCCTCGCAATTGATATAGCCCCTTATCACGTCATCAAAACGTTTCAAAGCCCTACACAGCATATACTGTAATACAGTATATACTGTAAAATATAAAATGAATTGACTATATTTTGTGGGTGAAACACAGCAGTCAATTGCATACAGCAGTATCCCACATACAGTTGTGGAGTTCTGTAGCCCAGTGGTTAGAGCACTGGCCTCGCCTTATAAGCGAGAGACCAGGTTTGATTCCCGGAAGGTTAGGGGGAAACTTTGGGAAAGTTTCCTTAATCCATTCACCTGATAATAATCCCCCCCCCCCAAAAAAAAAAAAAAATACATTGGCCATTTCAACCACGGCTGTTTGTGGGACACACAAACAGTGTGTCCCACAAACAGCGTTTTGCCCAGTCATTTCACTTTACAGAATATTGTTTTGAGATGTCTAGAAGACGTGATAAGACACTATATCATATGCAAGGATTATTATTATTATTAATGAGTGACCAATTATTTATTGAATTTTTTTTTAAGGGATTTGAAGGGACTGTCCAGCGCCTTAGGACATCCTCCTGACGTGAAATGCGCTATACAAGTGTAATTTTGTTGTGGTTGTTGTTGTTGGATTGAACAGTTGTATACGTTGATGATCAGCAATCGGCCATTCATTGGGACGTGACCTCGATCATTCTTCCCTTGTATTTCCTTCAGATGTTTTCCCCGGGACTGGAGGACTTTAAGTCTTTCAGACGTTCTCTTCTGTCTCTGATTGCATTGCTCCGTGGACTGGTAACCCTGCGCCGTACTGTCCACCAGTATCCAGCGACTGGGTCCATTTATTTTATCAGCTACCTGTTCTGCCTCCTGTGGATCGTGGCTCGACTCTTCAGCGCCATCATCATTCACAGCTACAAAGTGAACCGGGCAGAGATGTACCGACCCGCCATCGAGCCACAGGACTACGAGATGATAGAGTTCTTCATCAAGAGGTTCAAGCTTTGGATTGGCCTCAGCAAAGCAAAGGAGGTAACTGCCCTGTTGCTCACGGTTGATGTCTAAACATTTCTCTCACAAATTATAGTCAGTTCACTTTACAGTATATTGTGTGATATTTCAAATATATCAAGATTATATCAAATGCAAGAATTATAGTCATTATATTCTGACCTGGCTGAATTATCGGTGCTCAATGCAAATGGTACAGCAGAGAGAAGATAAATGAATTATGCTGCGGAACTTACTGACTTTATTTTAAGTGAAAACCACGTCTCATTGGTTGTCACCAATCCTGATCAAAGCTGTTTTTTGTTTCATTGTAGTTTCGTCACAAGGTCAAATTTGATGGAATGGAATCTCTACCATCGCGGTCCTCTCGGAATTCCAAACTCTCCCGATTTCCCTCAGCCGGCGCTGACTCCCATTATTCTGACGCCACCATCTCGTCTGGATCCATGCGTTCCGTAGACCTGAATATCCCAGAGAGCCCAGACAGAGAGGCCCACTACGATGTACAGCTTTATCTGGATCGACTCCTGCCCACGGTTAACAGCCTCCTCAGTCAGTTTGACCGGGTCAATAAAGTTACCGATGACTTGTACCAGATTGAGGCTGGTTTGGAGTCAGTGCAAAGCAAAGTTAACAAGAGGAAACAGAGCCAGGTGAGTCGAGAGAAGGGTAACGTCCAGAAAAGGATGTACCATCCGCCTACCACGCGGCTTGTGCTGCCAAGGACATACAGCATGTTTTCTGAATCTGCCGTCTCTGGCCTGCGCCCGAGCAAAGGCCAGGTTTGTGAAAATCCAGCAGAGAAAAGCAAGCCATCACAGCAGTCCTCAGCGGGGCCTAGTCGAGCCTCCGGCAGACGGGCCTGGCAATCTGGCCCACCCCTGTCAGCAGACTTAAGCCAGAGGCCTTCGCCCGCCTCCAACCCTGCAGCCAAACCAAGGCCGAAGAGTGAAGATGGGAAGGACCGGGCAACAAGCACGCAACAGGCGCCGATTAAGAGGCGAGCTTGGCAGTTGGAGAGTGCCGGGGGAGCCCACCACTGATTGTTTGCAGCAGGAGGCTGTATTGATTTCAACCAAATGTGAAATGAAAAGCATAGAAGATGGTGGATTTAGTCATAGATAAGGAGGGGTTTTAAGACTTTCTGTTACATGAGGCAGAGTTGATCTTGGCCTTTGCGTGTTGAATTTGGGCCACTTTAAAATTCCTCTGACGCTGCCCCCAATCCACAAATGTGCGGTGGTATTCCATAACTCCAGATATACACATTTTGTTTGCAGAAATGTTCTCTCTAGTCAGTTTAACCAGTTTGCCCATTAGTGTCCACCAGTACATCATCAGCATTGTTCGCTTTTCCTACTCTGATCTGAGATAGAAGGTAAAGATTTTAGCATATTGAGTACTCATGGGACATGACATACTGCCCCTCTCCCTTGCTCGGGTCCCGTCCTGACTGTTCAGCGCCTTGGGACGCCCTCCCGATATGAAAGGCGTTCTATAAATGTAATTTTGTTGTTGTCTACACAAGTCCTGCTTTTTTTTGTTGCAAGACTGAATTGTGTTTTGTAACACATTTCCCAACTAAGTGACTCTGTGAGACATTTATAATGCATTCCCTCCACCTGCTCTCATTGACTGAATGACAATGTGAGAGTGACACCATTGATCACAAGTGGCGCTGTTAACCACAAGTGGCGAATGAAGCTGAGTCAATTAAATCATTTATAAGGGAATTACAGAGAATTAGGATATCAAACGCGCGTGGGAAAGAGCAGACAAATGGGATTGGCGCAGATAAATAGAGGATTTATCTGACTGAATTGATGGCCTTTTGTGCTTAGATTTCAGGGTTTCTTTTCCACTGATTGACAATGAAAATGTGAAATACGGTTATTATGTTTATAATGTTGTGACTACGAAGTGATATGGGAATCAGTTTAGTGGAAAACGAGGACAGTGTACAGAATTGGTTGGCATGACAGAAGAGGGCATCAGAATTTAACTCACAGCAAAGAAAATAAACATAGAAAAACAATGCA
>JAAILG010022254.1:0-12219 GCA_012026655.1 Hydrolagus affinis | reverse complement strand
GAGAGAGAGAGGCAGGCAGGGAGGGAGGGAGGCAGGCAGGGAGAGAGAGAGAGAGAGGCAGGCAGACAGGCAGGGAGGGAGGGAGGCAAGCAGGGAGAGAGAGAGAGAGGCAGGCAGCCAGGGAGAGAGAGAGAGAGAGAGAGGCAGGCAGGCAGGGAGAGAGAGAGAGAGGCAGGCAGACAGGCAGACTGGGTTTGGCAGAAGGCAGGCAGCAGGCTCAGCACTGAAGTCCACTGCTGCTGCCGCTGCCCGGACGGCCAAGGCCGAAGCCCCGTCACCCGCTCCTCCCAACCCCCGCCGGACACTGACCAAGCCCCGGCTGACAGCGCGCCGGCCACTCCTCCTGTTTACTGTATTTCCGAGGCTCAAAATTTCTTGTACCTGCGTATAGGGCGCACCCCCAACTTTCGAGATCTTCCGACGTGAAAAAAAGTGCGCCTTATACGCGGAGATATACGGTAGTCACTTCCAGTTGTGCTGGAGCTCAATCACTCACAGTGGTTATTGC
This sequence comes from Hydrolagus affinis, assembly GCA_012026655.1. Taxonomy (NCBI): domain Eukaryota; kingdom Metazoa; phylum Chordata; class Chondrichthyes; order Chimaeriformes; family Chimaeridae; genus Hydrolagus; species Hydrolagus affinis. The sequence continues at coordinate 11,711 of JAAILG010022254.1, read as the reverse complement.
TGGTTATAATTGTCACTAGCAAATTCTGGCAATGAATTGTTCAACATCATTGACTCTGAAGCTGTGGTACTTACAAGGGTACTTACAAAGCACCCAACCCTTGGATGCTGATCTGTCTACTTACAAAGGTTGAATTGTCACGCATAACTAAACAGTGAGAGGCAGTAATAAACAAGGCAAACAAGAGGCTGGAAGCAATGATATGCAACCCCTAAAAGTCATGTTCAAACAATTCAAATGTCCTAGACTACTGCATATCATTCTGGTCGCTGTGATGTATGGGAATGTCCAGGCACTAGAATCAATACAAAGAGCGACAAGGCTGATTCCCAGTGTTTGAGGAATGAGTATGACAATCAATCGGATAAACTAGGGCTGATCGGTCTCAAGGAGATATCGCTCAGAGGTGAATTTATACACCGGCTAAAAGGAATAGATAGAAAAAAGAAATCCAGAAGAATATTTTCAGATTTGCTAAAGTAGCAGGAAGCAGGGCACATGATCAAGCACATGTTAAGTGCTTTGAGACGTCGATAGGATGTGAAAAGTGTTATATCAAATGCAAGGATGATTATTATTATATATTTTAAGACAGATGCCAGGAAACAGAGAGTAATCAACAAGGGAGTTATGGGAAGCTGGCAAAATGTGCATTCTGTGAGGTGGGATCAAATGGGCCGGGAGGACATTATTATTCAAATCTCTCTTGTGATCGTTATCTATTTGGTCACTGATATATTCTGAGCTGTATCTGAAGGTATAGAGGGTTATTAGCCATGGCAGCAGAGGTAGGACAAATCACCAGTAGCTATCTCTCCAGGAGACCATCCCTTTCAAATGATCTGGGATTCAAGATAAAACAGAGGTATCAAATAGTTGCTCACCAATTACACAATAAGTAAATTGAACCCCTTATGGTCATAATGTACTGTACCAAGACATTGCCGAAGGGAACTCTAAGGGACAGAGAGCACCAATCAATCACTCACTGAACATGCAGAAACCGAGCAATACTGAAGGAATCCTACTGCTACTACAACAACAATAACAACAACTTTGATTTATATAGCGCCCTCTATAATGGGCGGACACCGGACGGCGTTTCAGAGCACTTCACAATAGCCGATCCCGGGACCGAGCCAGGGGCAGGGGCAGAAAGGTGACCAAAAGCTCGGTCGAAGAGAAAGGTCTTCAACTGTGACCTGAAACTGGGAAGAGAGGGGGCGAGGCGAAGGGAGTGAGGAAGGGAGTTCCAGAGCCTCGGGGCGCAGTGGCTGAAGGCACGGCCGCCGAGGGTGGAGCAGAGGATTCGGGGGACATGGAGGAGGCCAGACCCAGAGGAGCGAAGGCAGCGGGTGCTGGGTTAGGGGGAGAGGAGATCAGAGAGATAGGAGGGTGCAGAGGAGTGGAGAGATTTGAAAACAAGGATGAGGATCTTGAAGTCGATCCTCTCTGGGATAGGGAGCCAGTGAAGTCTGGCAAGGACTGGGGTAATGGGGGAGCGAAGCTTAGAGCGGGTGAGTATGCGGGCGGCAGAGTTTTGAATAAGCTGGATTTTGTGGATTGTGGTGGAGGGGAAACCGGCGAGGAGGGCGTTGCAATAGTCCAGCCGAGAGGTGACAAAGGCATGGACCAAGGTTTCGGCGGCTTTTAAGGTGAGGTATTGCCGGAGATGGGCGATCCGTCGGAGGTGATAGAAGGCAGTGCTGGTGACGGACCGGATGTGGGGGAGGAAGGACAGTTGGAGGTCGAACCTGATGCCAAGGTTGCGGACAGGTTCGGAGAGTTTTAGGGGTAGGCCGGGAAGGTAGAGGAGGTGAGAGCCGTGCGAATGGAGACGTTGACGAGAGCCAAGGAGTATGGCCTCAGTCTTGTCAACATTCAGCTGCAAGAAATTTGTGCTCATCCAGCCCCTGATGTCTGAAAGGCAGGCTGACAGAACTTCGGGTGACTGAGGATCACAAAGTGAAGTGGAGAGATAGAGTTGGATGTCATCCGCGTACATGTGGAAGTGTGCCCCATGTCTGCGGATCACATCCCCAAGAGGAAGCATATAGATGAGGAAAAGGAGGGGGCCAAGGATGGATCCCTGGGGTACCCCACAGGTAACTGGGTGAGTGCGGGAGGAAAAACCGTTTGTGGAGATGTACTGCTGGCGGTTTGTGAGGTAGGACTCGAACCAGGCGAGTGCGGTCCCACTGAGGTGGATGATGGAGGACAGGCGGTGGAGGAGGATGGCGTGGTCGACTGTGTCAAAAGCAGCCGACAGGTCCAGGAGGATAAGGAGGCAGAGGGAGCCCTGGTCACAGATAGAGAGGACGTCGTTTGTGACTTTCACAAGCGCAGTCTCTGTACTGTGGGCAGGGCGGAAACGGGACTGGAGGGGTTCAAAGAGGGAGTGGGGGAGAGGTGGGCGCGGAGTTGGTTTGCAACAAAGCGTTCCAGTGCTTTTGAGAGGAAGGGCAGGTTTGAGATAGGGCGGTAGTGGCTAGGGTTTAAGGGATCCATGGAGGGTTTTTTAAGGAGGGGAGTGATGACGGCAGTTTTGAGTGGGGCAGGGACTGATCCGGAGGAGAGGGACTGGTTGATTATATCAGCCAGCAGTGGGTAGAGGAGGGGGAGTTGGGTGACCAGTAGGTTAGTGGGGATGGGATCGAGGCAGCAGGTTGTTGGCCTCATAGAGGTGAGGTGGATTAATGTGGCTAAAATATACTTATTGTGCAGCTCTGGCAAAGTGAACAATACTGACAGGATGACACACCAATGGGAACCATTGTCACTGAACCTCAAAATGTCCCCTTTGAGATTCCAATATGTGTGAGCTGACCTCTCATTTCTGAATTAGATAGTTGTGGGTTCAACAGCCTCAAGTAAAATTGGTCATTTTCAATCCACGACTGTTTGTGGGACATTGTCGTGTGCACGGCAATGCCACGTTTTGCACGCAAATATACAGTCAATTCACTTTATAGTTTATTCTGTGAAGCGCTTTGAGATGTTGATAAGATGTGAAAAGTGCTATATCAAATGCAAGGATTATTATTATTAATTAACTGCACCTTTGGAGGTGCTATCTTTCAGATCAGACGTTCAACTGAGGTACCGTTAGCTGGTTTAGATTATCAAGATTCCACGGCAGAATATGAAAAGAGAAGGGAATTTCTCATGGTATCTCAGCTACCAATCCCCAAATAAAGTTGGCTATTCACTTCATGGCTGTGGGACTTTGCTGTGTACAAATTGTCTGCTGCATTCGTCCACAAAAAGTACACAGTAACTACACTACAGAAAATCTCGCGAAGCACTTAAGACAATATCCTGATGTGATAGAAGCTGTATCAAATGTAAGAAATGTTGTTGTTCCTCAAAACTATTAAAGTACAAAGCCATTTTGATCTTGACAGCCAGAGGTGATGCTGTGTAGATGCAGCACTTTCATAATCTCAGTCTGCACTGGTTCCAGTGATTCTATCACTGCCTTCCTTGAGAACCTCAGATGTCCCACTCGGATTTGGATTTTAAAAATCACTAATTGGAACATAATAATAGGGAAGTTTAGAAGAAATATCTTTATACGAAGCTGCTGAAATTGCTCTTTGCGACTACCACAAAATGTACTTTTGTTGTACTGTCTTCATGGAACTTAAAGTATTTTGCTGATTTTAATTTTTCAATTTCATTTAAAATGTTATACACCTCGATAGGGTCCCCTTTAAGATGCTTACTATCAGTACTGAAAAGCTTGTCTGATGGTTACTCTTATCTCATTCTCCTATCACTGGGGATTATCCTTGTTATTTTCCTCTAGAGCCTCATGTCACAGAGACCAGACCTGTATGTTTGGATATGGTAATTGATGAGCAAACTAATATCCCTCGATCTTTTTCAGATTCCCCTTGGCAACTGCTTGCCATGGATTTTCCCATCCATGGCAAGCAATTGTGGGCACACAATCTTCAGTAATCACATGCCATCTCTAAATCAGGAATAACTATAAACTCAATACAATCTATATTACTGTTAACAAACCTACCTGAGAATTGCTGATGTAGGCCAGGAATCTGGCAGCCTCTTCCTCTAAAGAATGTGTTGAACCAGCCCAGGGCTGCAGGTCAATGTGCCATCGAACAAACTACAATAGACAAACACAGCGGAGTTAGCACATGACTGACCACATCTCTGTAGTTTGTTACTGCAAAACATAATAGATAATTGTCTTCAGTTTAATCTCATGGCTATGAGCTGCCAAATTATTTTTGTTTACCAGATACAAGAAGCTCCCATGGTGAAATAGTCTTATTGCAAAACATTGATATTAGAGAAACACTGGTAACATACAGGGGAAAGAGAGAAACAAGGGTTTTAATATTTCACAGTAATTTAAAACTAACATATTACAGAGCTTGTAAAACAGAGGAGGCATTCTCACTGGGGAAGTAACCTGTTTTAAAGGCTCTTTAACTCTTTATTGTCCTTTTAATGAAATATGTTTTTCAATGGCAATGAACACTGTCCAATTGCTTGCTCAGCTTTCCTGGAGGAGAAAGAATATTTGCCAGAATATTTGCCAGAACATTCCTGAACCCATCTAGTGTCTCATCTTGCCTTGGCACGTCCTCCTGACATGAAAGGCACTATACCAATGTAATTTTGATGTTGTTGTTACAATTGTATGAGTAAGGACAAGAGGGAGTGTGGTGTTGTGATGCCTTCATGGGAATGTGTACCTACACTCACTATAAAGAGGGTGAACTGTATCTCAGAATCATAGAATCATAGAATTTTACTGCACAAAACGAGGCCATTCGGCCCATCGAGTCTGTGCCGACTTTGAAAAGAGCTATTCAAAGTCAATCCCACTCCCCGGCTCTCCCCATAATCCCGCAAACCCATTCTCCCCAAAAGATGACTTCATCTTATGATGAATGAGGAGTTCGTCTGTGGAATTGTACCCTGGCACAGAGTCAACAATCCAGGAAAAGTGGTCCAAAAAATTCCCAAGAAAAATCCAGGGATTATCATGAAACGTTAGCCTCCTGGTACAAATCATCCTTGCTGCTATTCAGTATATGCAGCATTCCCCTTCAGGAGTTCATCTTCTGCGCTTCAGGATAGCTGCTGACAAGGTCACGGCTCGGCATTCCCTCAGCATCCTGTCAGCTCGCTAACTTCCACTCCATTGGAGGCAATAATTAAACCAAGCATGGTGGATGTTTAAAGAGCTGTGAAGGGCAGAGGTAATGGAGTGGGGGGGGGGTGGGGGGGGTGTCCACAGTGGTTTCAACAGCTGTAAATGTAAATGTTTGCAAAAGAAAACAAGTTTACTCAAATCATTCCTGTTTATGGAAACTAAATGTTAAAACCTCAGTTTGGGAAACACCGTGTTTATTTATCTAATGTACGGGTTTGAACAGCTGGGTCAATGCAACATGCTTTTCCTCTGTTTCAAACCCCTTCATGGTCATGCCAAGCCCCACCTCTAGAACCTTCTGCATTCCTACTGCCCTGTCCACTCCCTCCCCTCAGCAAACACTGGCATGTTTGATGCTCTTCATCCTATCAGCCACACGATGGGTGCTGAGCTTTCAGCCATTCTGTCCTCAGTCTCCAATTCAGAGACCCTACACCTTGCTGCTCCCTCTGCATCTTTACTCCATCTCAAGATCTATGTTTTTGACTGTGTTTTTGGCCACCCCCTGGCTTCAGGCATGGCATCAAACCCTCCGAGATCCTACCCCACATGAGGAGCACTAGATAAATGCAAGTTGATGTTTTTAAATGAATGGTCGCTTAACCCTCCACCTCATTTCTTTTGCCTTTGTCCCCCGTACGACAGTGACCAACTCCAGTGATCTTCCTTGGGCTTATCATTTTGCCTTTTATCAAAATATTCTTCAGAGGTTTATCTCATTACCTACTGCACGGTCATTGTTGCTTTCTTCCCCATTAAATATAAGGAAGTCTAGTGGTAATTTATTTTAAAAGGCCATTAATGTGATGAGGTACAACAGTACAGTATAATCATAGGTGTTTGTTTATCACAGTCCCCCTTGTCCTCAGACCTATGCACCCATCAATTTTAATATCCAGATGCAAAGTCGGCTGTATTTCTCCCCAGTTTGTAATGTGAAAGTTTCTTTACTGTTAGAGTTACTGTCCACACTCATATGGATGTAAGTGCAGACCAAGCTTCATCTACTTCTCTATCTGAACCCCCCAATTGGGTACCAACAGTATTTAGTACTTACCTAATGTGCAATAACTTGCTGTCCACAGTGCATGGCGTGGTTGGGGGTGATAATAAAGTTGCCCACTCTTTTGAGTATTGCTAAATGAGACAGATCACCCATTCCAGCATATTTCAAATAACTCTCCCTCACACCTCCACTTACAATTGCAAACAGTAATCATTGCATACAGGCTTGTAGCTCAGATTCACTCTAAGTATAATTTTTCACATTGATTCCTATGGAGGTGAGGTCAATGTAACAAGAGAGTTTATTGTCATGTCTATGTGGATGGAGTGTGCTCAGGTGATCATACCTACTTGTCCCTAGCTATTTATTCTATAAACACCAGTTGTCTAACAATGCAGGCTTTGATTTATTGCATTCTGATGTGTTTATTCGTCTTCAAAGGGATTTATCTGAAAAGTTAATGAATGTTTTTAGATCAATGTTCTGGGAGGAAATGAGAGCACTTTCCTGTGGTCCAAAAACTCAGCTTGTTATTTTCTGAGGAATGTATGTGGTTGTGTTGTGATAAATGGTTCAGATAATCACATATGTGGAGCAGGGCAAAAATGATCTAATTCTTAACTCCAGTAACCTCAGGAAAACGTCAGATCACCATTAGCACAATAGTGAAGAATTGACCATTGAGTGTGACTGGCTCCATACTGGCCAAACAGTACATTATACGAACAATGCTGCCATTTGAATGGCTCTGGTCATCTGTCTCTATCCTCCACATTAAAGGAGCTGGTCCTGGATAGTTGTACTGTAACTCATTATTTTATCTGCCTGACAATTCCAGTCACAGAAACTATACCTAGAAAATATATAGTCACTACAGTAAATCCCTACAATATATCCTGAGGACATAAGAACATAAGAATTAGGAGCAGGAGTAGGCCATTCGGCCCCTCGAGCCTGCCCTGCCATTCAATAAAGTCATGGCTGATCTTCTAATCTAACTCCAACTACCCGCCTTATCCCCGTATCCCTTAATCCCTTTATCCACAAAAAATCTATCAATCTCAGTCTTGAATATGTTCAAAGACTGAGCATCTACAGACCATTGGGGTAAGAGAATTCCATAAATTCACTACCCTCTGAGTGAAGAAGTTTTTCCTCAACTCAGTGCAAAGGGGCTGACCCCTGATTTTAAGACTGTGACCCTGGTTATAGTTTCTCCAACCAGGGGAAACAGTCTCCTACTATCTACTCTGTGAAGCGCTTAGAGACATCTCAAAGATGTGATAAGGCGCCATATCAAACGCAGGGATTATTATAAAATAGACTGCACTGCAGAAAAATCCGCAATTGTGCATGAAAACAATCTGGGTAACTAAGGTTACAAATGTGTACACAAGACCATTTAACCACTAATGTCCCCTCTGGTTCCACTAAAATAATATCCATTTCTAACTCATTCAGATGTAGTGTTAGAACTACCAACTGACACACTAATAATTTAAAGAATCTGAACAAACGGCTTTCAGTTCATTATATGAAGGTTAAATTTAAATACTTATGAGACATATGTAAAAACAGAGGATTGAAAGATAATAATAATAATCCTTGCATTTGAGATGGCACTTTTCATGTCTTCTAGACATTTCGACATGTTGCACAGAATATACTGTAACGTGAATTGACTGTGGGCGAAACGCGGCAGCAAATTATGGACAGCAGTGTCCCACAAACAGTCATAAATTGAAATGACCAAATTATTATTTTTGGGGGGGATTATTAGTAGGTGTGTGGGGTAAGGAAACTTACTCAAAATGGCAGGCAACATGAGGTTTCTTTCCATTTAATGCCATTTTTTAATAACCAAGTGTTATATTTTATTATGGAGCATATGCGGCCCAAAACACTGTGTGGTATGTTTATTGGCTCACATATAGCATTTATTCATAAATATAAATACTAGTTTATTACAAACTCATTTTCACCATTGCCAAATATTAACAGTTACCATGGCATCTTTCCCTTTCACGGAAAGTGTTATTAATCCATTAATGGTATTTCCAAGGGATGTTTCCTTAGTTCCAAGTTCTGTACATGTGGTATTTCAGGAATAGCCACTTTTCACCCACATCTGTAAAAGTCTATGCATTTATCAAAATATACCAACGTTTCTGTTGACAGGAGTTGTATCAGTGAGAGATGGTAAATCAGTAGAAATAATTGTTTCAGTATAGTGGTGACGTGTGTTTGATTCACTGCCAACATCAATCGGCTAAAAGTGACTCTTCAGATACTTTAACAATTATTAACATCCTCCAAACTCAACAGACAATTCTCTTCTGTTATAGCTGCTGCTTTACTTTTGGAACTATGGAGCCCGGTACAAACCTCTTATCCACTGTCTGCCCAAAGCTGTTACATTCAAATGCTTCCTTCACATAAATCACATCATACTACTTTCTGAATCCTTTTTTTGCAGGAAAAAACATCAATGTAGAACATTTTCATCTCCATTTCAGTTTTGAGTTCATTTCTTGTCAATATCATGAGCTTTTCATGATCAGCGATGTTTTCATGTCAATAAGGGGTTAAAAAAAAATGCTTTCCGAAAAAAGTCCCTCAGATTGCCTCAGATTGGCTTGGAATCACGATCTTGTGGGTTAGTGTGATATGCATGGGGTCCCTGCAGAAGGTGCCTTTTATTTCCCAAGACTTTTCTTCCAGTCCAAGGTGCCACTTTCCACAGTGTGCATTAACCCCAAATATTACTGTGCGCAATTGACTGCTGCAATTGCCCACAAATACTGTATAGAGTCAATTCATCTTACAGTATCAAAAATGCAAAATACCGCAGATGCTGGAAATCTGAAACAAAAACAGAAAACACTGGGAAAACTCAGCAGGTTCCCAACATGCCCCAGTTCTGACGAAGAGTCGTGGACCCAAAACTTTGACTCACTTTTCCTTTCTCCATAGATACTACTTGACATGCTGAGTGTTTCCAGCAATTTCTGTTTTTGTTTTACTTTACAGTATATTCTGTGAAGTGCTTTGAGGCACCTAGAAGATGTGAAAAGCGCTATATCAAATGCAAGGATTATTAATTTGCAAGGAGGTCAAGCTAAATAAATGTATGGTATAAATACTGTAGCACGAACCCCCTGAGCCAGGCAGATATGGACGTACACAGTGACTGTAACATTAGTCTAAAGATGGCGTGGGAGAACCTGGAATAGCAGCACAACAACTCTGGGCTCAAGTTGATACCTGCCACCCAGTTGTAATCCCTTTGCTATCACCATTAACCAAACCCAGGCCAGCCATGCTCTCCACCCTCGTCAGCTCATGCCCAGTGGACAAGGATAGAGAAATGGGAACAGCGTTACCTCCTTAAGAAGGCACATGCTCCATCTCTCAAGCCTCCCACTCTCCCAGTGCCTACTGCAGTACTTTACCAGTCAAACAAGGAAAGTCATTATTCATATTATCATATATGGTGGAATCGCAAGCACATCAGTGTGAATGAAAGTCATCTGTTGATATTTTTGGATCCAGAGGCATGAAAGAACAAACTAAACAGGGTTTATATAACCAGCATGTTAAAATATTCTCAGTTACAACACCACAATATATTGCACACAGAGCTACTGCACAATGCAGGGACACCACTTGTCAAGTTAAATTTCTTAAATCCTCACTTGGAAGCATTCAGACTTATATGTTGATTCTTGGAGCCTGATTGATTCCAGAGCTCAGGCACATTCCTGGACTTCTGCCTACTGGGAAACTGTAACATAACTTACAAAGATTTCTAGTCAGTGGGGGTTTAATTAAACAGTACGGTCAACCAAAATTGCTACAACAGTGCAGCAATACTCAAGGATTTACCTTAATGCAGCCATATTTTTTTAAATGCTGTTTTTACTTAAAATAATGATCATTTAAATGATTCCCTACTGTTTATTTTTCCATTCAGCGCTATTATTCTCCCTTTTTTTGGTAGGCTAACTCACTCTCAGATTTCCCCCCTCCTCCCCCCCATTGCTTTGCTTTCTGCTCCCAGTATCATTCAGTCAGTAAAACCAGGCCAAGCATAAATTTCCCCCTTACATTCTTCTGCATCTGATAGATAATAATTATAATACCAGAAAGGCAACAGCTGTTGTAATATGGGAGTTTGAGGAAATGCTTATCAAAGCTGACTCACAAAGTCAATTTTACTGCCAAAAATACTGAATGTCCCGATGGAATTAAGCCGTCTTCCTTCAGCACATTTTCGGGCAAATATTTGAATGTCCAGTTGTTGTACTGAGAGGGGCTGGCATGCACGAGTAATGTAAATCCCACATGACAAGAGAATGGCTTGCTGTTGCGATTTTCCACCTTACTGTTGCCAAACAGAAATTCCCCCTTGGATATATATATACACATTATACAGTACTGTATAACATTACTGTCCTGTTGAACTAAAGCCTTCCATGGCCTCCTTGGTCCCCCCTATTTCTGCGACCTCCTAACCCTCTACCAAACTGCCCGCTCCCTGCGCTTGGCAGGCTCTGGCCTGCTTCACACACCCCGCCTTGCCACACGCCCCCCATCATTGGCAGGGAGACCTTTAGCGATTCTACCCCCGCCGTCTGGAACTCCATCACGCAGTCTCTCTGCCTCAGCCTATCCCTTGTCTCCTTCAGGACCCACCTCAAGTCATCCTCTTTGACCGTGCTTTTGATCAATCTCCTTCCCCACTGCTCTCCACCCTTCTCAATCCCTACCCCCAGCTAGGAATAGTGACTTTCCAGCGCCTTGGAACGTCCTCCTGACGTGCAAGATGCTATACAAAAGTAATTTTGTTGTTGTTATTGTTGTTGTTGTCTGAAGTCTGTCTGACTTTCACCTGACTTTTTGCAATGATTCCTTTTAAATCTCTCTTGCCTTGCATTGCCTTCACTATTCACAGCAAAGCTCAGTGCAGCTGTGAGATCCTAGTACGTACACAGAACAGAAGGCAGCAGCTCCCACAGCAGAAGGGAAAGAAACATATCACTTAGCACCATTGTACTACGCATTGTCTTTATACTAGGGTCTGTCGATATGGAAATTTTCTGATTTAGATATATCGACGGGCTCATATCGAGATATACCGAAATATTGATATTTTCATTTTTTTCGTACTGCGCATGCGCGCATTCGGATGCACGCGCATTCGGGTGCGCGCTCCTCAGGAGGTAAATATCTTTCTCTCTCTGTGTCTCTCACACTCACTCTCTCCATCTCTCTGTTTTTCTGTCTGTGTCTCTGTGTCTCTCTCCTCTCTCACATCCCCACCATCTCTATCTATCTGTATATTATCACATCCACCCCACCTCTCCCCCCACCCCCCACCGACCCTCTCTCCTCCGCCCCCCCCACCGCCGTCCCTCTCTCCCACCCACCCCCGCCGTCTCTCTCCCCCCGCCAGCCGTCTCTCTCCCCCTCCCCCCCCACCCAGCCGTCTCTCTCCCCCTCCCCTCACAGCTG